>JARYZH020002487.1:3861-15471 GCA_030021035.2 Notholithocarpus densiflorus
ATTTATTTCAGATTTTTACATATCTAATCCTTTTATTCTTCATTTGAGTGTCAATTTTTTTTTGGAAAAAAAATTGGACAATCAAATGAAGAATAAAAGAATGATGGTCAATTTTTTTGAGGAAAGAATGATGGTCAATTTAGTTCATATATATTTCCAAATTGAAAAAATTTTGCCCGTTGGACATTACATTAGAAAGTCAATTTATAGTCCTTACATCTTATCTAGCAATTTAGTCAACGTGAAGTAAATCTTGTAGTCCACTAAGCTTTTTTTTTTTTCAACCAAAAAAAAATTTTATTTAAATGAGTTTGATAAATGAAGGTATAATATCGTTTTAAAAAATGTAGACGATGAGACAAAATTGTATTTATACTTTTATTAACTATATTAAAATTTAATAAAAGATTTTACTTTTAAGGAATATAATGCCTGTAAGGTTAGTTATACAAATTCAAAATGTAAAAATTCAAAGAATGATGTGTGTGAGATTAAAACCTTGCACTACGCATTCAAGAGTTAGGTTATTTTAAGTTTGTACCGTATTGTAAGTCTTTTAAAAATCCCCTTTCCTTTGTGTGTGTGTGAGTTTATCTATTAAAAAAAAAATGCTTTCTTTTGGTATTCCATACTTGATGTCATGCTTGCTTTTTTGGAAATTGAAAGATCAAGATAACTATATTTGTCAAATGAAAAATAAGTTTTATCATAAAATCTCATCTACTAATAAGTTTCTAGTTCAATATAGGGTTGTTCACAGGTCGAGTCGGGTTGAGCATATCTCAACCCGCTGCCGATCGAAGAGGTTGATCGGATCAAGCGGATTTGGCCTTCAACGGGTGGCAGTCAATTTGGAAAATGACAAAAATTCAATGATTGAACGGTAAAAAATGGCAAAAATCAAGTTAGATTTTGGGGGATGAGATCTTACTTGATCTGGTACAAATCTCGCTTGAAAATTTTCACCAAAAAATTCCTTATATTAGTCAGTCAGTTTAGGTTTTGGGGGAGAAGACCCGCCACTGACCGTCGAATTAGTCAAGTCGAGTAGCAGTTGGCTCGAATCCAGTCGAATTTATCGGGTGGGTCCGACAGCTCTAGTCCAACAATGAACAAATTAAAAGGACAATATAATTGATGCGTAGAAGAAGTTATCGTATATGTTTTGATCCATAATTGGGAACTACTATATATAAAAGAAAACGCCAACTGACCCTAAGGATCCATAAAATTAATTGCGTACATAACTAAACAATAGAAACACTTAATTTGTTCCTATCAAAAAGAAAAAAAACACTTGGTTGTTTGTTTTATATATTTGCAAATCTTCTACTATTTATGAGGTTTGACTATCATTGATTTTGTTAGTAAAGATGAATCATAACTCTAATACCATATGAAAATGAGAAGTGTTACGTTCATAATATTTTTAGGCGAAACTATACTATTGGTCCCTGAAGTTTACCCTATGAGCGTAATTAGTCACTCAAGTTTCAAGTAAGCACTATTAGTCCCTCAATTTTAAAACATGAGTACTGTTAGTCCTTTTGTTAACAACTGTTAGTATTATTACCTATGTGGCTAACGGAACAATAATGTGGCATCTATTTACTACAAATGTTTTACAAAAATGGCTTGACAGCTTTTTTTTTAAAGAAACTTACAGGTCAGATTTTAGTTTTAATTTAAAAACAGGATTTAAAATAAAAGCTTTCAAAATTTAAATGTAAGCCGACTGTTTATCTCCATTCTGCCTTCTTCACCGGATCATCTATTTTGCCATGAGTTCCATTTACTTTATTTGAGATTTTAGAGTTTTTTTTTTTTTTTTTTTTTTTTTTTTTTTTTTGCCCTAGTTTTTTGTTGAGGATGAAAAAGGCGAGAGTGGGTTTATTGATAGTGTTGATTTTTTTAGGGTGCAAGAGTGGGTCTTTGTTTTTTGTTTTTTGTTTTGGTGTTTTTGAACTTTCAAACACCATTCCTAGTTTTCTATTTTAGTCCTTAACTATCATTGAATCCTCCATCAATTTTTTTTCTTTTTTTGTTGAAGCAATTGTATCTGAAACAATTGCGGTACTTTAGTACAAATAGGGGTTGAATTTGGATGTATATGCCTATGTATGGAGCTGTTCCTCTTTCTTCTTTTTCCATTTGGCTTCATCATTCCTTGTGAACACTTAGATTTGGATTTGAGAAGAAGATTAAGGTTAGATTTAGATTGAAAACCTAGTGAAATTGAAATTAAAGGGGAGATTTAGATTACATTCAGATTTGAGAAGAAGATAATTTGAAATTGAAATATTCACTGCTGACTATAAAGGTAATCTCTGGTATTGTGCAAATGAACCAACCAGATTAGAGTTTGATTTTGGGCATTGCAACAAATTGCAAAGGAAGAAGACGAAAGAGATAAGTGGGAAGAAGATGAGAGAGATAAGGGGAGACTTTTTATTTTTAAGCTTTTAACATAATGATGAATTAATTAATTAATTAAAACGTGTGCGTATAAATTTATTTTAAAGTTAATTTACATGGCATAATACATGTAAAATCTATTTTTCTTCTTTTTAATAAAAATAAATTTTTAATGTCAGTAAAAAGATGCCACATCACTATTCCATTAGCCACATAGGCAATAACACTAACGGCAGTTAACAAAATGACTAACAACACTCATGTTTTAAATTTGAGGAACCAATAGTGCTCACTTGAAATTTGAGAAACCAATTGCGCTCATAGGGTAAACTTTAGGGACTAACAGTGTAATTTCGCCATATTTTTACAACAAATTCTAAATGAAAAGTTGTTATTGGTTCTAATTTGAATTCACAACTTAAATTACTTTTTCACCAATTCGTAACAATCAATAACAACTCGCCATTTAGAATTTGTTGTGAAAATATTGTTGACATAGCATTTTTTAACGAAAATAAGAAGAAGAAAATAAAATAATGTACAGAAGTAAAACAAAAGTAAGAGAAAGAGAGAAAATGTTAAAAGGTTGTGGTTCAATTTTATGAATTACGTTCATTGCCAAAAGATCCTGATGGTTACATGACTTATATCTATAAGCTTGATGTATTACAATGAATCCATAGCAATGGTATTTACAAGAGGCTATGTTCTATAGAAAGTAGAATTATAAAACTTACAATACAAGTAAAATTAGGCTTAAGCTTGACAGCAGCAATTGAGTCTTGATATTTTTAATAGATCTAATCAACTAAAATAAATAAATAAAAAGGCCTCGGATGGTAGCTGTGACGCAAACCCATGAACCTATTATTTTCAGAGTTATTTTAGTTACACAAACTTTTTTACCACAACTTTATCACAACTCTAATATAGACTGTGAGTGGCAAACTATGAGTAAATGCTTATTACTTTCAAGTAGACTCACTATTTTTTCTTCACTATTCACAATTTGTCTGACAAAAATAATTATGATCTTAGATTTTTCCCTTATTTAAGTTTGACAGTAAAATCGTGGCCTATAATATGGGCATGTCTCATTAGTCATTAATAATAGGGAAAAATTAAAGAATATTCTATAAATATTAGATTAAGAAATATTTTTTAAAATTTTTATTTTTACATTTTTTTATATTTCTCATAAAAAAAAAGTATTAAAACTTTCCTAAAACTAAAATTGTTTACCATTAATTAAATATTAGGAAAAAAAGAAAAAGAAAAGAGAGATGTGCCTGCCTTCGTGGTTATGAGATATTAAAAAGTCCATTATTGTTGGTCCCCTTGATCTCATATGTCATGCAATTAATGGCTGGAGCAGGTACGAGGTCTCTCCGATAATTAGTGTGTGGTCAACTGAGTGGCCAGGGGTGACAACTGACAAGTAACGTCACGGGTGAGATAAGTTTTAATCAATCTATTTCAGCATCAAGTTGGGAAATAAAATAATAATAATTCCTTTACGTAGAAATAGATTAAATAAAAAAATATTTTAAGACAAGCCCTGTCTCAAATATCATGAAAGTTACAATATTTATATCAACAAAATAAATAAATAAATAAATGAGTAGCACGTCACACGTAACCGTAATTTTTGTCATTATGTGTTAATGTTAGACTTCTTTAACCAATCGAATAAATCCGGTCGAATTGGGTTTTAAAAAATGGGCTTCAAAATCTTCAATACAGATCTTCATTCCCACCGCTTAACACCAAAAAATAAAAATAAAAAAGCGCAAAAAAATAAAATCTTCAATCCCACTTTTTATATTTAATTTTATACTTCATTAATTACAACTTTTATATATATTACTTTTCTTTAAAATACCACAATTTTTTAATTTTAAAAAAAATCAATTATATATATGATAAGTTATAATTTGTAGAATATAAAGTATAACACAAAAAGTAGCACAAAAAACTTATATTCATAATATTTATAACACTTATTTTGATTTTGTTTGAGTGAGTCAGGAGTAAGGATATGATCAAATCTAATATGACTCTTTTTTTTCCACATAAAATAAATAAATTTAATCATATTGTCTTTATTTATTTATTTTTACATACAAATAAGTGAAGAAATAAACCAAGTCAAAAATAAACTTTCAAAAATACATATATTCTTAAGCTTATATAGTCGAAGGTTCATTACCCTTGTCATCACCACAAAAGAATAATTATTATTAAAAAAAAATTAAAAAAACTAGGTGCACATTTCACACGTAAAATATGAAATAAAGTTAAATTGCCTACGAAGATAATTAAATAAAAAAAAATTGATTATATATAATTTACACATTATTTTATTCAATATTTTAGTAGTAGAACAAGCAATAAAAATTTTAATTTTATTTTATTATACAATCAAAATTGGTGAATAAAGAATTAAAATTTGATAACTATGACTATTCTATAAATGATTAATATTTATAATGATTTTTTGAGTGAAGTCTATGGTGTACCTTTATGTTAAAACCTCATTCTCTCTCTTTTGTGTGTGTGTATGTGTGTGTGCGCTTCTCAACCAAAAAAGAGATTAATATTACTTTCAAACCTATATAAGTGTGCGTTTGTTTCAGCTTTTAGGAGCTGAAACGCACATATTTATAAAAGCTGAAGGATTTTATGCATTTGGCTCAGCCCAAAACGCAACTTTTTGAAAAAAGTTGCGTTTTGGGCCAAGGCAAAAAACGCGTTCAGAACGCACAAATATTATGGACCGCAGGAGGTCCATAAACCAAAACGCGCATGCACGTTTGAACTATACCGTTGGGCTAGATGGTCAATGATGAAAATACCCTGATAAAAATTCATCAGTTCTCACGCCTGAAGCTGACTCTCACCTCTCATCTCATCTCTCTGCTCTCCCTTTGCACGAAGCTCACTCTCACGCCTCCCATCTCAAGCATAATCAAAATACAAACTCAAAAACATAATCTTAAAATTAATCAAACCACAACAATAAAAGCAAAAAAATTCTTGCTCTCATAAAACTGATATAATTTAAACAACAAATCTAAAATCAAAACAACAACAACAGCAGATCAAGAACAAAAATAAAAATTAGAACAACAATAAATGATCAAGAAAAAAAAAAAAAAAAGCCGATATGACCCCTGGTTGCATGCACTCCGCAGTGAGGAGGAGGAGCAGCGGTGGCGTTGTGGTGGAGCAAAGACGATTTCTCCTCTCTCCATGCATGTCTGTGTGTGTTTGAACTTTGAAGATAATGACACCAAAAGGCAAGCAAGATTATGGAATCAAGTATCACAGAGAGAGCTAGAGAATTTCTGGAATCAAGTAGAAAAAGAAAAAGAAAATAAATAAAAGAGAGAAGAAAATGAGAGAGCCGGAGAGCTGCTGGAATCAAGTGGAAGTAAAGAAAAAGAAAAAAGAAAGAATGAGGGAGCTTCTGGAACCAAGTGGAAGTAAAGAAAAAGAAAAAGGAGAGGATGTACTAATGGTATACGTGTGTGGTGGACAAAATGCAAGAGAAAAAAAGAAAAAGAAAAAGGAAACGTGTGGAGGAAAGAAAGGCAAAGAATTAGAAATCACAATTTAAAAATACTACAACAATATTTTCACAATATTTTCACAATAAATTTTAAGTAATTAGTTAATATTGGTGAGTAAAAATATAATTTCAGTGGTGGGTTTAAATTAGAACTAGTAACAACTTTCCATATAAGATTTTGTTATGATTCTTGTGAAAGTATTGCAAAAAATATTGTGAATGTAACACTTTTTGTTGAAAAATATAATTGTTGAGAATGAATAGAAAAATAATAAATAAATTTGATTAAAAAATAAATAAATTTGATTAAAAAATAAAGATTAAAAAAGTGGGTAGACAAAAGATAAATGTCACTGTTGATTGTCCAAATAATACAAAAATTTGTCTAGTCTGCTGGAAATGCTCTTATATATACATTGTCCTTTTTGATAATTTATCCCTCAAACTGCCACTTTTATAAGTACTAGCCAAACACTCAGCTTTTTCAAAAAGCACTTTTTAACAGCTTTTACCAAACACTCAGCTTTTTGAAAATGCACTTTTTCATTATGCACTTTTTGAAAACTCCACTTTTTCATTATGCACTTTTACAAAAAGCTGAACCAAACTCACTCTAACTGACTTTGAGTATAAATTTAAAGATTCCACATCCTCTGGCAAAAGTCAAGATTGATACCGGGTAAGAATCTTGTTAAGTTTTAGACCCTTAGAAAACAAAGTTTGTTTAACCTAATATATTAACCAAGTTGTAACTTAGGTTTATTAATCAGATCTAGGTTAAACACACATCAATCATATCATAAACAACGGAATAGTAAAGAACATAACGATATGATGACCTAGGAAAATCAATGAAACAATCCAATTTCAAGGTTTAAAACCTGGAGAGAATTTAACCTAAACAATCCACTAATAAAATGAAAGTTTTTACAATAGATTTAACCCTAAATCTAATGCTACCTCTTGTAGTACTTACTCACGTGACCACACACAGCTCTGAATCCACAGACTCTTCTATTATGAATCTATTACACACAAACACTCTAGTTTGTGACTCTGAGAACTCCACTCAAAGATTTAGATCTCTAGCACCTTTGATGACTAGTGATGGAAAAAACTTCTACAACACCGAATCTTGAGTTTCTTCAAAGAATATTGCTGGTAGAAGATTTGAGAGAGTTTTAGATACAAAAACCCTAGATCTACAATAGGAGGCACAATAAGCACTCTTCTCTCTTTGAAAAACGTGCCTTAAGATTTCCTTTAAATACTATGTAAATTAGATCTGAAACCCTAATCACTTAATGGGTTTAATGGGCTGATGGGCTTAATTAAAATTCTACAGATCCGTGTCTCGATCGGTTGAACTTGGCATGTTTCAAATTTCTTGAATTTGCAGTTTTCTTGTTCTTGTATTCTGACTTGAAACACCTTAAATATTGTCTAATCATACTTATAGACTTAAGAATATATATCTAGACAAGTTTGTGCTCACAGTTTGCCAATTGTTCTAAACTTTTAGAACCTAACAAATCTTATCTCCAATGTCAAAAGTTGATTAAAAAGTAACCACAATTATAAGAACTAGTCATAGACCTACACGATGCGTGGGAATAGATAATTTTATTTTAGTTATGGTATAATATATAATTTTTTCTATAAATTTTGTGGAAAATAATTTGTTCTCCCAAAAACTTAAACAATTTCTAAAATTATTTTTCATTTATCTATCTCAAAAAATATGTCATCATTTTATTATTTGGATTTATTTGATTGATATTATTCATTTTTTAAAGCGGTCCATATTTTGATAAATTATGTTAACTTGTGTTATATTTTCCTGATTTTTTTTTTCCTGTAAAAATAAACTATTTGAGTTTCAAATATATTATTCAAAATTTTCATTCTCTTAAAAGAGATTATTATATTTATAATTTTTCTTATCTAGGAGTAGCTTTGAACTATTAATTGAGTTTTGTTTACTAATATAGATACATGAGATTGGAACTACATATTTCTTAGACATTCCTAAGAGACTATACCATATTATAAATTTAATATTTAAAATAATATGTAGGAAAAATGTAGACTTTATGTCTAAAATTGAACACTTCACCTATCAAAATGAAAGAAAATAATCTGTATAAAAACATAAAGAGAACATGATTAAAAAAGTTTTTGGACTACATACACTTTTATTTATTAAGATTTAATTGTCTTTAACTGGATCTTCATATCGAATTTTTGCTACTACGCTACTGTTGAGCCTTCTCATCCGTCACATCATTATTCTTTTTATTATTTATTTTTTAATTTTAATTTTTTGACAATATTAAATATATAAATATATTGGCTTTACAAATTCATCTTAGGTAGTTTTAACTTTACATATTGATTTACTTTAATTTTGATGTTATTACTAAATAATAAATCAATGAAAAGTTAAAATTAAAATATTGTCTATACATATTCATCTTGGGCGGTTTAATTTTAATAGTTGATAGATACATTCAAATACATAGTCAACATTGTATTTTGATATAAATTCAAAATCTCACTTCCAAAATACTAAGTATTATGTCCAAAAAAAAAATTCAAACAAAAGATAAAAGAGGGAGAGAGAAGACTTGTGACGGAAAACTTAAAAAATCAAACACACTACCAAATTGTATTAACCCAAAATAGTATTATATACAAAAAATACAATGATTCATAAAAAAAGAATAAATAATATATATATATATATAGAGAGAGAGAGAGAGAGAGAGAGAGAGAGAAAATAAAATGAGAATAAGAAACATCAAAATAAAAAATATATATAGTCATAAGTCAAACACCAAATTATCCAAGTCATGATATATAATAGAATAACATTATATTATTGTAAACTATATTTATATGCAATAGAATAATATTTAACAATCATAGAAAAAAAAAACTTAAAAAAAAAAAAAACAAATTGCCACCCAAAGTAAAATTCTAAAAAAGTCATAAATACATCAATCTAAAGTAGAGATACAAAAAATAAAAAACTCACACAAAAATAAAATATGAGAGAGAGAGAGAGAGAGAGAGTAATAACCCTTTTTTATTTGAGAAAATATGTATAGAATAGGAGTGAAAATGTCATATTTATAGTAATAGAATGGGGATTTTTTTTTTTTTTTTTTGAGAAATAATTACAACATGCTGTTAACCCCACAGCTCGAACCATTTCCCCCCTAGACCCCCAAGCACTTTGTGCATGGGGAGGTGCCAATTCAGCTACAAGGCATTTGGCCAATAGAATGGGGATATGAATAGTGATACAGGAGGCAATGAGAAGACAGATTTCCTATATTTTATTTGATTTTATGTATCAAGGGCAATTTTGTAATTTCCTAATATTCTAGAATGGTCTGTGCTTATAGTCAATTGGGTCCTACTTTAGTTTTATTTTAAGCTTGGTTATTTAGTTTGGGTTGAGTAATAAAGCCCAAGGAGTCCAAGTCCAAGTCTTATTAGGGTTTTAAGAAATCCTACTTCAACTAGGATTAGGTATAAGTCTTTTATTTAAAGAGTTGTAGTACTTTCTATTGAGTTGATAATTAATGAATGTTTTCAGAATTTAAGAGCTATGAAGCTTTCTTTTATGGTTTGTGTGATGCAACCTTCTCCGATGTGTGATGCCAAGGAACCCTAGGTGTGATGCATAAGAAGTCTAGGTGTGATTCCTAGAATTTATCTACTTTCTTTAATTTTACTATTCACGATTACTGTTCACAGATCACTGTTCACAGCACAGGAACAGCCACCTAAACCTTGATTGTTTTCCTTTGTTTCATCCCCAAACCCTACTAATCCTTGTCCCATTTGGAAACCCTATTATCCCTCTTATTTTCTAGCCTATTCCCCACCAAAACCTAACCCTAATTCTTCAAAACCCAAGCTATACCAGATTTACCCCTGGTGTTCTAAATCAAAGATTGTTGTTCCCCCTTGTCCTACAACAAATAGTCAAAATAAAAGGAAGAGAAAGAGATAGATGAAGAGTGACATTAAGGTTAAGAGTAGTGGAGAGATGAAAAGATAAAAGGAAAGTTATGGTTGGGAGTAGTGGAGAGAAATGGGAAATAGTTAGATGACATGGCCGCTGATGTGGCTCAACGAGAGCATAGCAACAATAAATGATACGCTTCAACTTTTAGATATATACTAGTCGCTAACCCGTGCGATGCATGGGGTAGTTTAACAAAATTAAATTGTGGCACATCAATATAGCAAAATGGTAGAAGAATTAAGGACATTTATTGAAAGCTTCCTCTAATATACAAATGCTAATAAGAAAATATATTAGAAAAGAGTACATGGTACTCTTATTCTAAGTGAGGACAATAAAATTAAAAAATAAAAGAAAAGGGAAAAATATCAAGAGAATACAATTTGACTAAAGAGCGAGAGAAGTAGCTCATACTAAATATTAATTATCAAACAATTCTTGTATGTAAATATCTTACATATTATAATGATGAAAACAGATTAAATCAACCACATATAAGTGGAAAGTCTTGTGCCCCTAAGTTCGAAGCTCATAAACATGAACAACCTCCATATCATCAGATTTTATATGGATTGGGGCATTCAAGGCTTTGGAAATATCAATGCAACATTGTGAAGAACTCCCTGCACTTGAACTGTGCTCCATATAAGCCTATTAAAAATTACCTCTCGACGTAGTTGGTTGTATTGCATTGGTTTAGGGATTTCAAGTTTCAACCTTCAAAAAAATAAGAAAAAATAACATCTATCTGAATATAAAATTGAGTCAAAACAAATATAATATAAGTCATGAAGTCAGAAAAAGTAAAATTTTAGAACAAATTTTTCAAGCTCAAAACTAAATGTGATTGTCCCTTTTGTCCAACTTAATTTTGACATAAAATATCTCTCTTCAAAAAGGACAATATTCAATGTTGTCCACTATTCAAATTTGTGTAGTTTGACTAATTTAAATACCCTAGTGCTATATCCAACTAAGAACCATAAAGAAAGGTAGAAGGAGGAAGGCTGATTTAAACGAATAAAAATGAAGGCCTCTAGAAGAATTCAAACTCGTATCAATAGCAAGCATTACCTCCAACTTAAACATTAGAGCCCTTATGTTTGGAATTTGGGCAATTTATAGGATTGAAACAATCAGATATTTATCAGTGTGGTACTCTCAATTACAATGATTAAATTATCATGTATGAATGTGTTTATGGAGTGATCTCACACCCTTGGCCCAAATGATGTGCATTTGACTATAGTTTTTATTGAGGTCTTTGAGGTTTACTTTGGGTACACAGTCATGAGGCCTCTCCTAAATTTTCAATAAAACCCAAAAACCAATGCACTTTCGTGGGCTTTCAAGTGTGAAATCTTAATTTCAACTATAATACTTAAGCTTGTAACTTTTATATACATGCAGAATCATTACTTTTTTTTTTTTTTTGTAGTTGCAGAATCATTACTTATCTTTTGCATAATTGGGTGCCAAAATGCAAGCGCCACAATGTGATTTGATTTAGGTCTTTTATTTATTATGTTTGATAAAACATGTATTTTAGTGCTCAATATTTGTTTCGTAATTAGAAACTCTTCTC
>JARYZH020002488.1:0-15464 GCA_030021035.2 Notholithocarpus densiflorus
TTTATTACAATGGAGGAATTTATTGTTAACACATTACAAAAAAAAAAAAAAAAAATGAAATGTACCAATAGTTGTTTGCCACGTGGCGTTATCTTTCCAACTTTATGTATATCATTGTATTATGAATTTTCAAAAGGACACGTGTCACTATGTGTGAATCCTTCAGTTTGAGGATCCAACTTTTATAATATACTAGTAAGTTGCCCGTGCGATGCACGAATAATTTTGTGATATTTTATGTAAGATTGTTTTGGATAATGTTGTACATTTTTTTTTTTTAGAATACTAAGTATTTTTAACACACACACACGGGGAGAGAGGAAAAGGTTTTTTTGAAGAAACTTACAATGGTGTATATCCAAAATGGCCTAACTCTTGAATACACAACCCATGCTTTAAACATCTTTTACTCACACTCATTTTCCAATGTGGGATTAACCCACTATTTTTTCTTTTGAGAATACTAAGTATTTTTAACACACACACATAGGGAGAGAGGATAATGGTGTACATATATTATAAAGAAAAAATAAACTAAATTAAAGTAAAGAAACATATACATTTTGAGATATTAAAAATTAGTTTAGTAACTCCATTGCATATTTGTTGCCTTCTTAAGGTAAGATTAATTTTTTTTAAAAATCATGAAACCAAAAATAAATGCATAAGAGTAGTGGGACCATGAAAATCAACTAATTTGTGTTGTATTCACATATTTCATACTATGAAATGAAAATATGTCCAACTCTCTGACTGTTTTCCACTCATTGATAGTGCGACATTAAGACATGGTGTGGACAAATGTGTATGCATGTGTCTAATAGATGATTTAAAATTAAACCAGGGTAGAAATGGCTTTACATTGTGCACCAAATATTCTCTCTACTATATACCCAAAACAAAAACTATCCAACCAAATTACCTAAACCTAAATCATATTTAAGCCCCTAATTTAAAAAGAAAAAAAAAATTACTCGTAGGGGTTTCAGCGTCTTAATGGTGGTGGGAGACCAGTATAACGAAGTTGGTGACCCCTCAAATTCCTCTTTCTCTCTCTTTCAAATGTTTTGTTAGTCTTAGGTCTTTTATTTTGGTAATAAATAGTGAAATAATGTGTTTTATTCAACAATCCACAACATTTTTATGTCCTTACTTATTTTATTTTATTTTTTGGCTTTTTTAAAAATACTAAAATAGTGGGTATGCTAAAAGACATGAATAATAGAGAAAGGTACGGTGTAAGCTTAAGCAATTAATGAGATATTAATGAGATAACAGTAAAATAAGTCAATGTGAACTTTTGCGTAATAGTTAAAAAAAAAAAAAAAAAAAAAAAAAAAACTTAATGAAAGAGGTAAAAAAAGGTTAAATGAAATATTAGAGCGCCACATGGCAGGAGCTCGTGCACTCCTGCATGAGGTCTCTACTTATATAAATATATATATATATATATATATATTGATTGATTATAGATTATAGATAGATAGATGGATAGATTGTTCACTCATAATGTTAGTGGGGTTAACGTGAGGTTTACAGTAACTACAACTTTAGTAAAATTTCAACTATTTAGCCTGTTAGTTTGTCATACCCACCATTTAATAAAGGTGTTTTAAAATTAGGCAGTTTTTAGAGTTTTTTTTTTTTGAACTTTTAAATTTTTTTTAAATCTCATTTTTAAGAAGCTAAGTTATACATAAGCATTCAAGTAAAGAATTTCACTTGTACAGTGTGCGGTCACGAGCTAATTGTTGTTGGGCCCAAGGTTGTATGGTGTGCGTTTGTTGGCCCATTGCAGTTGGGACCAATTGGTATGGACTACACGGTAGGTTAGGCCGAGGCCCGAAGCGGGCCTCGGTGCTGTTGTTGCTCGGATGCATCTTGGAAAACATCGGTAGTGCCTTAGGGGATATCGCCACCGAGCACCATTCAGCGTCTAGCACTAGTTCCAATATTTAAGTTCCTGTTTCCAAAGTGGGGTCCACTTCCGTCAGGAATAATCCAAACGGGCCCTACCCGCACGAGAATTGTTAGAAAACAATCATTGTTGACCTATCAAAGGAAGGCTATAAATAGAGGGAAGATAAGAGGGAAAGGGGTTAGACACTGGGTAGTGGCAAAGGAGTGAGAGAACAGGGAAAAATAAGAGAAATAGTACATGGTCAGCTCGATTAACACTCTTCGAGGGTTTCAACCTTCATCCTGAGGAACTCCCCATTGTAGGATACCCTTAACCCACAAAAATAAGTAAATTGTTAGCCCAATCTCTTGTGATTGAATAAGAGATCTCAGGTTCAATTCCTACCTACACCAAAACTAATTAGGGTTTTTGGTCTAATGATAACAATCAATTATCAGGAGCAGACACTTGAAACTCTAAAAAAAATGAAGTAAAGAATTCTTTAAAAACATATGTTACCACTATTTGTAGAAACATATGTTACCATATGAGGTTTTTGGTAAAATAATAACATGTTATAAGATATTTTTGGATATTTACCCATCTAAATTAAATGGATAAATAAAGAGTAAATTTGACATTTTAAAAATTATTAGTATTATCTGATATTAATCCAAACCTCAAAGAAGATTTTTGGTTTTCACCCTTAATTAAAAGACAAAAAGTATAATTTACGATTACAATATCATCATAAATTTGAAAAATTTTCAATTGCAACTATGTTTTCTTTTTCATTTTTTTAAAAAATATAAAAAATTAATAAAATGTTTTTGATTTTGTAGGTTTTGTGTATGAAGAGGATGAAAATTATATTAGCTTGTTCATTCTTGCGGTATTCAATAATGCCAAGAATGCGATGGAAACTTGAAACAAAGTGACTTGGTTGAATCCAGAATCAGATCCGAAAATATGTTTCTTTTTCCTTAGATAATGACATCAGGATAACTTGTCTTTTTTTAAAATTTTTTTAGGGTAACCATGAAAATGACTATCCTTACTTGCCCCATATATGTTGGAGAGAAATAGCCACCTCAAATTCAAGAAGCCTTGACTGAGCTCATAAACATTTGGATGACAATGCGTGTTTTTGCATATTTTTTCTAGATTTTGACTACGGGGTAATTTTTCTTTCTAAACAAACACACACACACACACATTTCAACTAATGAAAAATATAGTATCATTCAGGTAAAGAATTCATTAAAAACATATGTTACCACTATATTTTAAAACATATGTTGCCCCAGGAAGCTAATAAAAACATATGATATGATACCCTATGTGTTTTTTTGGTAACTTATGAAACTTACCATTTCATAAGTTTCTTTTTTGAACTTTTATCTCTTTAAATTAAATGGGCAAATAAAGAATAGTAACAAATTCTACAAAGTAAATTGCAATTTCACTTGGCATAAAAATAAAATCAACTAAATATATATTACATTTTCCAAAAATTCAAATATAAATTTCATTTTATAAATTCAACATTGAATGGGCCCAGTCATATACCTCTTTGAGCGGTTAGAATAATTAGAGTTGCTAAATAGTCTAACTCAAAATATATATTTAAAAAATGACAAAGTTTAGCTACAAAATTAGTTGTACCCTAAAGTTACAACCTTATTCAATATTTTTTTATTGGAGGTGAATTTTGACAAATTCGTCATTGGATTACATCTTTTTCTTATATCCTCCATGCTTGTAAAATTTCTAGAAAATTAAAAATCAATAGTTATGTCATCAATAAATTGTTTAAATTGTAAGTTTTTGTAGTTTAAAATTATGCATAAAATATAAACTTACAAATCGTATAATAAATAATATCCGATTAACATAAAATTTAACATGTGTATTAAGAGCCTAAAAAACATGCAATTCAACGATTAGATTTTCAAAATATGTTGTAATTTTTATTTTATTGAGTAAGGTTGTAACCTTAGGCTACAACCAATTTTTTAGCTAAACCTTGTGGTGCTATGCCTGAGAGAACAAAAAATCATTGAACAATAGCAATTTTGATGACAGAGAGAAAACAAATCAATAAAATATAATTGTACCAAAGGAAAAGTATAACTCTTTTTTTTTTTTTTTTTTGAAAAGAAGGAAAAGTATAACTCAGTGGTGTTATGCCTGCCAAGTTGTGAATTATAATTAGTAGGACAATGCATCTTTAAACATATTGAAAGGTATAGATTAATTAGTCGGCCAATGCATAATATAGAATTGTACAAATTGAATTAATTTTCTTCAAAGTAAAATTTTATTGGATCACTGCTTTTATTTGTTTCCTTAAGGAAAAAAGAAGCAATTATTTTGCATACCTTATATACTTCTCACATAGCTTTATTGGTTGAGAATGCACTACAAAAAAATCTTCCTGCACCAGCGTTTTTTTTCCGGCGCTTTTCAAAACCGCTGTAATAGATTAACCTATAGCAACGCTTTTAGAAACCGCTTGTATAGGACACCCTATTACGACAGCTCAAAACCAGTGCTTCATAAATCGTTGCAATAGGAGGCCTATAGCGGCGGTTTCCAAAATCACTAGTATAGAAGGCCCTATTGCAGCGTTTTATAACCGCCGCTATAGGTTAGATTTATCGATTTTTTTAAAAATTATTTTCTTTTTTGAAAGAGTATCTTGGCGCTTTAAAAGCGTTGGAATAGGGTTATTCCATTCCCTTATAGGGAGACCTATCCCTGCGCTTTTAAAAGCGCTGGAATAGGGTTACTCCATTCCCTTTTGGGGGAGACCTATCCTGATGCTTTATAAAGTGCTGGAATAGGGTTAATCCATTCCCTTCTGGGGAGACCTATCCCAGCGCTTATTAAAGCGCTGGAACAAGGTACACCTATACTAGCGCACTAGAAGCGCTGGAATAGGGTTACTACATTCCCTTCTGGGGAAGACCTATCCCGACACTTTTAAAAGCATTGGAATAAAGATTTCTCCTAATAAATGACCAATACCCCCCTAAAACTTGAGCAATGACCAAAGTATCCCCCAAAACATCGAAAAAGTGACCAAAATGCCCCCGTAAACGCAAAAAATGTCCAAAACACCCCCGATACCTAAAAAAAAGACCAAAACACCCCCAAAACATCGAAAATGACCAACATATGTTGGTCATCGAAAATAAATAAATAAATAAATAAATTCACAACATATGTTGTGAATTTATTTATTGGTTGAGAAATAAACACATACAATAGAGTGAAAATGGGGTTTAAACACAAAAACGTACTACAAACTCTACTTAAAAACTATTGTAACTATTAAAGGAAGATGAAACAAGTCATACTGCACACAACATAGTCTCTTAAGAAATATGGGACAATTACCTCTCTTTTTTTTTCTTTTTTTTCTTTTTTTTTTCCAAAATCAAACACACACATACACAATTTGAATAATGAATTTTCATAGAAATTATAGTGGTTTGAACATTGACAACCTTTTTTCCCCCTCTTTTTTGCTTAGGAAAAAGAAATATTTCTAAAGCATTATATCAACAACTATATAAATGGTTTCTCAAATTAATTTACGTGTAGGTAGCTATTCGGTAACAAGGGATTTAAATTTGGATATCTCCATTAGAAAGACTCAAGTCCGTTGGTCAAGAGCTTTTTCTTTTAGCTTTTAATTTATTTAATTTTTTGTACATCTTTTTCATTTGCCAGTTGAGTTATAAGATTCTTTATATGTTATTAATTAAATTATTATTTTTTATACCATTGATGATAAGAGGTTCATGTAATGCTAGCACAATATCAAAACTCAATTAAATATGCTTTTATAACAAATTATGGAATTGACATAAAAACTTTCTATAAAAACAATATCAAATCCTTATGCTTATATTTTAACTTTCTTTTGTCTCATTAGAGCTTTGTATCCCTTGGGGAGGGAGGCAAAAATTATTTCCTATGCTGCTGGGACCAATATAAGCGCCAGCAAACTCCAAGTTACCCATAAGCTATTGCAAATTTGTGAGAGGTGTGAAGACATGTATCAAATAATGTCTGAAGGCAGTGTCAGCTTTAGGCTCAAAAAGCATCAGCAACAAACACTATTCCTCTGGTAGCAAACAAAATACATGTAGCTCTGGTTCCATAACCAGCAGTGAGTCACGAGCATATATAAAAGGACATCTGGGTCACATTACATCCTAGTAACAACAATCAGAACCATGCCTTGACAGCATCCAAATAAGACTGAAGAATAGAAAGAAAGAAGAAGCATGGCTTGCCAAAATTAACATTGTCAAATTTGACTAAAATACAATTAGAAACTTCAATAGGCTCAAGTATATGAAAGTCTAAATCCCAAAATAAGTTAAGTCCAACATTATAACGAATTCAATGTGCACCCTTTCAGCAAAAGAACAAACAAAATCAATATGCACCCTTGGATTGGGATATGGTATAATGTGTAATGGTCACATTCACATTGAGATCGGTTTACACTTGTGGAGTATCCCTTCATGTGAGAGGGGTGTATGCAATGGTTACACAAAATAAGAAGTCAAGTTGAAGGAAAATTTAGGCTTAAAATAAAGAGTTTATTGTCTATCTTATATCAGAAAAATATTTTGATACTTTGGGAGTAATGCTTTCTCCTCTGACCTCTCACATAAATAGTGGGTTACGTTGAATTTCAAAAAAAGTATTGAATAAATTACCTATTTGACATCTTATGAACTTAAATTTCATCTAAACTAGATTGGATGAATCTCCTAATTCATTACATGGCAATTCATAAAACTATGTGTATTAAGAGTTCGTTTGGGTTCCCCACAGTTTCCGATAGTTTATTTGCATTGTATTTTTATCAAAAGATATACTTTTTGCTAACTTTTATGTTAAAAAAAAAAAAAAAAAAAAAAAAAAAAAAACTAACAGCTAACTGATTTCCATGAAAAAAAATAAAGATAAAAGTGGAATTATTTGCAAAAAGATTGAGACAAAAGTCAAAAAGTCAAACACTTTTTGTCTTTACCCAAACAAACATTATATCACATGGCTCATTAAATCATTTAGATAGATCACATAAATATGAAATAAGTTATATGACTAAATATAATGATACTTATTTGAGCTGTCATGCAACGGGTTGGAGGAAATTTTCTCTTAACTAGTTTTGAAGGAAAATTCTTTTCATATCTTATTATATTTTAGGTTTAATAAATAATAAGATATAGATCATGGGACTTATATTATCATTTCCGTTGTTTTTATTTTTTTTTTTTCGTTTTTTTAACCATAGTAATTAGTAAAAAGTATAATAGTAGTAGTTATGATTGTGTAATGTTTAGATAGTCCATGTCAACTAAAAAGGAGTAAAAAAGGACATAGGACCGATCTAGGATTCCTTGAGTATATTTTTCTTTCTTTATAGAGAACAAAAAAATTCTATAAAAATATAGGAATGGAATGTATAATGCTGATCAACCACTCCACTAGTTGCTCAACCACACTGGTAATATGCCCAAAGAATCACAAAACATGCAGGGCCATGCTAAATTCATTTTAAAAACCACCTCTTTTTTTCTTGTTAGTCCAAACTTACCTGTTTGATTGACCTAGCCAAAGAAAGATACTATGGAAAAAGGGTTGAGATTCTGAGCAATTTAAAAATTGGAATCCTGAGTGAGGTACACCTAGAATATAGCATAAAACCATAGCAATGTTCTATTGGCAATTGCAAATGGGAAATGTTGGGGAAAAGTACAATCAAGGCACAAAAAGGTGTTGGCAACCGGACTTGTAAAATGCCTGAATTGCAAATTTTTTTCCAATTGTGCTACAGTGCCGTCCTAAATGTAGGATGACACTGTAGCACAATTGTAAAAATTATAATATATTTTAATTGATAAAGTGGAAGAGAGATGGGGGAGAAGAAAAAGAGAGAGTTGTATTGAAATATATTATATTATTTTAGTGGGTAATATATATTATTTTAATGAGTAGAATCAGAAAATAAAAATTGGGATGTTGGGTGTATTGTAAAATGGTATGATATAATTAATAAATTAACTTTTTGAGATGATAAAATTGGATAGGATATAATTTTCCATTGCGAATGCTCTAACATATGTAATACACTTTGCCAGTTTATTCATGAAATGCCCAAAAATTTTCCTATTTGTTTACCATAGAGATAAATGGGTTTATGGGTCATCTGCACGAATTGTTTCTCTAGGCCAGGGAAGATCTTTTGGTTAAGTCTGGTTGATGATAAGGGACTCGATTTACCACTTTTGCAAAAGAATGTTATGTATTGTACACACGAGTTGAAAGTTTTCTATACAGCTATAGATCGATCTAGTTTAGTATTGGGTTTTTTTGTAGTCATGTCAATCACTTCTATGGAATCCTTGTATTGGACTAGCTATTCAGTCAAAGTCCTAAAGCTTTGTTCAAATCCGCTACTAATCATCAATAATTTTATTTTTAAATAGATACTCCAATGAAAATTGATACTAGTTAACACTTATTTAATGTGGATGTTGTTGTAAAATTCAATCTTTAGGGCGAAATCTAATAATTTGAGGAATCTCTCGTTTGCCATCCGTAATTAGAATTGGGCTTAAACCCTCTATTCTATTAATTGTTCACTCACAGTGTTAATGGGGTTATTATGAGGTTTATATAAACTAAAACTTCAGTCAAATTTCAACTAATCAGCTTGTAAGTTTGTCATATCTTCCGTTTAATAAAAGTTTTTTAAATCACACATTTTTAAAATTTAAAAAAAAAATCTTAAATTTTTTTTTTATAAAAATAATAAATATATTGACATTAAAGTAAAGAATTCAACTAATAAAGTTTTTTGTAATTAAATAAAAAATTTTGGGTTCAATAATCAGGAGCGTATGCTTGAAACTCTATCAAAAAAATAAAAATAAAATCATTAAAAAAATATGTTACCACTATTTATTGAAACATATGTTACCACAATTTATTGAAACATATGTAACCATATGAGGTTTTCTTTTTTTTTTGGGTAAAATAATAATATTTTATATGATTTTTTTATTTAATTTTTATTTCTCTAAACTAAATGGGCAAATAAAGAGTGAGTTTACCATTTTTAAAAAGTCTTAGTATTACTTAATATTAACCCAAACATCAACAAAGATTTTTGTTTTTTACACTTAATTCAAAGTCAAAAAGCACCATTTATTATTATAACATCATCATAAATTTAACATTTTTACAATTACAGCTCAATTTTCTTTTTCTTTCATTCTTTTTCAAAAATATAATTTTTTTTTTTTTGTTGATTTTGTAGGCTTTATACATGAAAAGGATGAGGCACCTTGATCAGGCTCACAAATTTATGAATGAAAATGAGTGTTTTTATGATTTTTTTTTTTTTTTTTTTTTTGGTATAGTGATTGGAATTATGGAATCCAATCATTCCCTTAATCGTTTTACAAAGACTCAGTGGCCAGGGCAAATTTTTTTCCACATTATCTTGGTTAACAAGTTTCATTCTACATCGTGTTATCTTATCTCGAAGTCTGGGGTAATAATCTTTTGTTGTTCATAAGATTACCCTCACTTACCTCATACATGTTGGGGAGAAATGCCACCTAAAATTCAAGGTGCTTGGCTAGGCTCATGAACTTTTGAATAATAATGGGTATTTTTAAATCCTTTTACCTAGACTCCAAATCAATGGTAGCTTATCTTTCTATTATATTTTGAGGGGTAGCCATGGCACTTACCCTATATATGTTGGGGAAAAATTGCCACCTCAAATTCGAGGCGCCTTGATCAGGCTATTGAACATTTCGATGACAATAAGTGTTTTTGTATCTTTTATTCCTAGAATTTGACTCTGGAGTAACTTCTCTTTGTTTCATAGATTTTGTACCTTAAATTCGAAACACCTTGGCCGGGCTCATGAAATTTTGGATGACAATGGATGCTTTTACATCTTTTTTCTTAGATTCTAACTCTGGGATAACTTTTCTTTCCTACAATTTTTTTATAAGCAAAAAATATTCACAAATAATGATAAATACATTATCATTTTATTAAAGAATTCATTAAAAAAATATGTTACCACTTTATAGTTAAAACATATGTTTTTTTTTGCTAAACATATTTTACCATAAGAAGCTAATGAAAACATATGTTACCATATGAGATTTTTTTAGTAAAATAATACCATTTCATAAGTGTTAGGAAATTTAGACCCCGATTGATAGAATTAACAAGTTTTAAACTCAAGTTTTTAATTAGATTTATTATGAATAAACTTTGTAAAAACAAACAAACATCAATATCATGTCAAAATCATGCAGCGGAAAAATAAATAAGACAAGATATGATGACCCAGGAAAACCAATGAAACAAACTAGTTTCACAGTAAAAAACCTGGGGGGAAACCTTCCCGAAAAGCAATTCACTATAGTAAAGAGAAGTTTCAAATCTAGTACAAAACCTTTGTCCCTAGACTCTACAATCCCCATAGATGAACTCACAGCAGAAACCTTCTACCACTTCAAAACCTCTGAACTCTTCAATATATGAACGCCACCCTTTGATGCACGAATCCCAGTACGTGACTAACCAATTGCGCGGATCCCAGTACGCGACTTCAATCACCAATTAGAAGAAGATGTTGGCTGCAAAGTTCTTCACTTCATCAACAATGAAGATCAAGATGCACTTGGTTACAAAACCCTAAGGCGCAAAGACACAGTAGTTTCTTTTAGAGAAAATAAGGCATCGGTCACCTTTTGCATATATTCTCCTTGTATTCTCTTATGTGCCGGTCTCTAAAATAAGCCTTATATAGGTCTAGGGTTGTGAGAAAAGAAACCCTACACAAATACAAAAACATGGGCCAAAAATCAGATCTGGAAATCTGAATTCCCGTAACCTCGATTGATCAAGAGGTGTCGAGATTTAAACTTCGACGGATATAGCTATCGAGAAGCTATCGAGGAGCTGTCGAGGAGACAGGAGCTTTCTCGATCGATCCACCAGCTATCGAGAGGTGTCAAGATTGCGATAACAATCAACTGAGGAGCTCGATAGATAGCCTAGCTGTCGAGAGGTGTCGAGATATCTGTCTGCAGGTGTCGAGCTATCTGTCCAGCTTTAATGACAACTTTTCTTCACTTGTTTCTTGGTCCAATCTTCATGACTTTAATACTAGACTTGAACAACATGTTTCTTGAAGTATTAAACACATCCTAGATCTACCCAAATACAAGTAAAATGTGTTTTGTCAAATGATTAGCCAATTACATAAAAGAATGACATATGTTCTTAACAAGTAAAACACATATGTCCTAACAATAAGTTTTTTGGATTTTACATGTAGAGCACCGGTTGGAGGCCACTTTTTGGTATTTGTTGTGCTAAAATTGCATTTGGTGTGTTTTAGCACATTGAATGCTAATGCTCATAAGTACTATGTGCATACTTTGGTTCAGAGTGACCAAAATATAAGATGAGTACAATTTAGCATATAACAAAACAACATTGATCTTCCGTGAAGAAGAGAATTAAAAATTCAAGAATTGATTTGAGTGCATGTTGGCCTCAAAATATTTTGGTTGTTGAAAACTAAAATAGAGAGAGAATACATCCAATTTGGGAAACAAGGAGAATGCAGATTGGAAACAATTTGATGCTTCCCCAACCTAGGTAAATGGTAACCTTGACTAAGTGGAAACTATGACAATACCCACAACAAAGCAAGTTCCTACATCCAAAGGAACTCCTACAAGAACAAACATGAAAACAAAAACATCGTAAAGTGACGCTAAACCAAAAACTCGTACACTGTGAGTCTGTGACTATCCTCGAAATACCATTGGCACATTTAAGTAACAATTATCCTTAAGACTACTCAATAGTTTTATTTATCTTCCCCTAAAAGTAATGTACTCGGTGAAACCGAATATTAGTCTTGGGACTTTCCTATTGAAAGAGTTGCAGTTTTGAACCCCATAAATGGTTTTCAATTCCCATCTCTGGAGAGCATTCACGAAAGCCATCAAGGAATCAACATATGATGCTTCCATTGCCTATTCAAAATTCAAACAAAATCCAATTAGAGCAATTCAGAAATTATAGGTAAAAGAATTCTCAATTGCCTGCAACATTGTTTACCTGGCAAAACTAGCACCATGGTGCATAGATTATCCATTTAAAAAAACAAACAAACAAACAAAAACACATTGAGAATGTTGTAAAATTATTTTAAATTTTTGTTGTGTTATTAGAAAGACTCAATGTGGGTTCCAAGTATGGATTTACATGTGGAGCCCTTTTATGTGAGAGAAAAGTTGTATTGAATAATCACACATATATAAGAAATGTAAGCTCCAAGACCATCTACCTTTATGTGCAAAAAAAGAAGAAGTAATTATTGTGTGCATATAATAATTTCCAATTAATGAAATGAAATAAGTGTTTTTTTTTTTTTTCATTTTTTTTACAAGAGATTAATCATATTGGGAATTGCAACTAGTCGGGTCAAACGCTTAGCAGAAACAAATCTAGTGTTTTCTTTACTAAATATGCTCAAAGTCAATCTCGGAGATCCATTAAGCAGGTCCTCCAAATGAAGGGGCTTAAGCAAGTCGATGTTTATATTGGTGCCCCCTTTTTCTTGTCCAAATCACCTTTAAAAGACTTCAAATATATTCAGATCGGCTAGAGGCTTGTCTTATGGGTTAGAGAAGCAAATGCCTTTTGTGGGCTGGCAGATGTACCCTCATCGATTCAGTGGCCCAAAACTCTACCGACATATGTCATGTCATCCTTCAACATCCTCTCCAAGATTTGTGAATGGGTGTTTGCATTGCAGTGCGGTTTGGTGCGGTTTAGCCAAAACCAAAACTGCACCGCATCTTATTTTTGCGGTCACATGTGCGGTGCGGTTTAGAGTTTAGCCAAAACTATAACCGCACCGCACCTCATTTTTGTGGTCACATGTGCGGTGCGATGTATAAAATGCAATTTGAACAGTTGTAGTCGGTATATTTTTCAAATTTTGAGTTTTTCCTACCGAGCCCAAAACTAATTTTTCCCTTTATTTTGGGCCAAGTTTTAAATTATTGAGTTAGTTTTTCTTTATTTTGAGCTGGTTTTCCTAGTCAATACTTGTTAGGGTTGTCAAACTTTTTTTTTTTTGAAAACTAGGGTTATTAAACTATTAATAATATATTTAATATTAAAAATAAATAAATATATTAATATATAGAGAATGTGTAGTGCGGTGCGGTTTGTGCTGTTTTCTTATTATAAAACCTCAAACCGCACTGCACCATGTCATGTGGTGTATTGTTATTTGCAATGTAGTACGATTATGCCATTTTGCAAGCAGTTTTTGTGTGATTTTTGCGGTTTGTGCGGTTTGGTGAGTTGTGATCACCTTGACATAGCTTCAAGGAGCATGGGAACTGCCTTCCAAAAGGTAAAGATGGTCTTGGTCTCAAAAAATCCAAGACACTAATAGAGCACTACTAGTAAAACTAGCTTGAATGTTCGCCTCCAGAGAAATAGTTTATGCAAGGCCATGCTGAGGGCTACATATAAAGTTTGGCAAGATTGACTCGGCAAAGACCCACCCAAATCAGCCTCTCCAATATGGAAAGCTATCAAGGGTGTCAAAGATATCATTGTTAAGGGTGCTTGTTACCTTACCAGAGACGGAGCTTTTGGCAAGACCCTTGGGTACCTTGGATTCAAGGCTTCAAGCCTCAACCCAAGCTGGAAATCTCTGCCCAAAATCCGCTGATGGTTTATTATCGTTTTTTTTTTTTTCAATAGTAATTAGTGAAAAGTATAATAGTAGTAGTTATGATTAATTGTGTCATGTTATGATAGTTCCTGTCAACTAAAAAGGAGAAAAAAGTGGAAATAGGACTCATCTGGATTCCTCGAATAAAATTTTCTTTATATAGAATAGAGAATTCCATAAAGGTATAAGAATGGAATGTATAATGCTGATCAATTACTCCACTAGTAAATAGCCCAAAGAATGACAAAGTATGGGGATTGGGGCATGCTAAATTCATTTTGAAAATCTGTAATTTATTAAAACCACCTGATTTTAAAATTTTATTTTGCTGGCCAAAATTTACCCGTTTGATTGACCTAGCAAAAGAAAGGATATTTTGGAAAAAAGGTTGAGATTCTGAGCAATTTAAAATTGAAATCCTAAGCAATGTACCATGAGTTCTCACATGACATGATTGGCAAAACTGAACCCACCATTTGGGTTTGCTCCCCTTTCTTCCACCGCTGGAAACTATAGAGATTTGACAACATATTGGATCCTATGTAACGTATGTAATAGACTTGCCAGTTCATTCATGTGAAAGCCCAAAAATTTCCCTATTTGTTTGCCATAGAGATAAATGAGAAATACATTATCATTCAAGTAAAAAATTTATTAAAAACATATGTTACCAATATTTATTGAAACATACGTTACCCCATTTATTGAAACATACGTTACCATAATGTTTTTTTTTGGTAAAGTAATAGCAATTTATTAGTTTTTATATATTTATTCCTCTAAATTAAATGAAAAAATAAAGAGTAAAAAGTCTTGATATTACCAGATAGTAACCCAAACCTCAAGGAGATTTTTGTTTTTTTACCCTTAATTAAAAGTCAAATAGTATCATTTATGATTATAACATCATAATAAATTTGATGTTTTTACAATTATAACTCAATTTTCTTTTTCTTTCATTTTTTAAAAAAATATAAAGAATTATGAAATGTTTTTGATTTGTAGACTTTGATGCATGAAGAGGATGAGAATAATCTTAACTTGTCTACTACCCTGATGTTTGGCGTAGCCATTGGGACTCTGATTAATTACTAATGTAGTGAAAATTGTTTAATATTTTGCTTATTAATTTTGTATGTGATGTTGTTCATGGGTGTTGTAAAGCATATACATTACATTTTAGTACACATTCACAGCGGTAGTTATGGGAATAAATACACAATAATTTTCCAAATTATACTAGGAAGTACTCGAGGAAAAAACCTTACATTTCCTTACAAATATATGCTTGGGAAAAATCGATACCTCAAATTTGAGGCGCTTTTACCTGGCTTATGAACAAATTAATTACATTTGATGTAATGCATCTTTTTTCCTTGATTCTAACTCTGGGTAACCTCTTTCTCAACGGGGTACTAATGTGATGGAAATGGTTGAAGATTTTGATACTCATTTTCAATGTCTTAGTATTCATTGGTGTCCATTAGTGATTCTACATCCTGTTTTAGCTCGTATCTCAATATGTGAAGCCATGGGAATGGCTACCCTCACTTAACCTATATAAACTGCCACCTTAAATTTTCGGTGCCTCGACGAGGCTCATGAACTTTTGGATGACATGTATGCTTTTGCATCTTTTTCATGAATTTTAAGTCTGGGGTAACTTCTCTTTCCTAATTTTTTTTGATAACATAAAAAATATTTTCAAAAAATGAGAAATGCACAATCATTCTA
>JARYZH020002489.1:0-15463 GCA_030021035.2 Notholithocarpus densiflorus
ATGCCAGCTACAAATGCTAGTTCATCATTAACAGAAAGCGGAACAACTGCAGGCTGAGATCTCAGCTTAATGTTTTCTTCTTCACACCAGTTTAGCCATTGTCTAGACTGTGATTCAGATAGAAAAATCAGCATTTTCACTCGGTTAAGGACAACCTTTGCCCTATCAAAGTACTCTCGCCGGTTTTCCATTATCCACCAACCAACTTGACTGCCACCAGCCGGAAAATGAGCAATATATTGGTCTGAAACAAAAACAATTAAATAAATTTAAATCGTGAAGTTGTTTGTTATTTAAGGTAATACCACAGCATACATTCAAAAGAAGCCAATACTTCTTCAAACAACTCATTCACACTAAAGACTAAACAAATTAATATTAGTTGTTACTCAACAGCCACAGTACCAAAATGACTGCTTTCAGTTGAAGTAGGATAAAGATAAACCACAACAAAAGCAAAGCAACCTGTAAAAATAGATGTTATTCGAGTAATCCGAGACAGGAATTTCAGGAACATTACCAAAGAGGTAAGTAGAGAGTCGCTCATAACTCATATAAGTAAATATTCTCGTTTTCTTGATTTTAATTAGTGTACAATTAATCAATTATGTTTGATGAGAATTATAAGAAGCAACCATTACGCCTAGAAGAAGAAAACTCCACCGTTAGAGAAGCCTGTTAATACTTTATTGAAGAAATTCAACCAGATGATTGCCATTACAGCATGTGATAAAGAAATCCACAGTTACTTTTGCAACAAACATTAGTTTTCTGATCCACAACTTTTAAAATCTTTTTTTTTTTTTTTTTCATCAACAGAATTGTATGTCATAGCTGAGACATAAAGATGATATGACCTTTGATATGTGAAGAAAACTGCATGACTATAACTCTTCTTTTGTATTCTTATTCGAAATCAGAGTGGTATCATTATGTGACCAAGGTCATATTTAGATGTCATAGAATGTAGCAATGGTTTTTAACATATAACAGGTATGACAATTGTTGTTAAAGCTAAAATTGCGAAGAGTAATGCATTTCAATAGCTGAACAGTAATTAACATACTTAAGTATAAAGCAACTTATATGCACTTCAAAGCTACAGAAGAGTATTGAAAACACAGAATACAGAAGATACTTAAGGTCTGTTTGGATACCGCTTATTTTGCTGAAAACTGAAAACAATAAAAAAATAATTTTCGGTTACTGTTCATTCCCACAAAACATTGTTCATTTGCCTTAATGCACTGTTCATGGGGTTCCCAAAAAAAAAGTGCAAAACGCAAAACGTGGACACCGAATCCAAACATATACTTAATGTTGGATATAACATACCATAACATGCATACAGGAAGTAAAGAAATAAAAAATGCTGGTAATAAAAAAATTATATGGACAAAGGTGTAATTGATTATTCAAATCATGCACTTTTTACTCAACTTTAAATTTTTTCATATCAGCATAAGTAATAAATGTCAAACTTATCAAATTATATTAATAAATGCTGCCAAATAGTTCCTACCAATCCATGATGCACAGACTGCTGATCCAGCAATGACAAGATCTGCCTTCATGGCAGTTTTGAAGCTGAGGTCAGCTCTGTCCTCAAGCACCTTGATTCCTCTCCTACCAAGTTCTGGCATCAACCCACCCCTTTTGCTAAGAACTACAGCAGAAACTGTAGCTCCACAGCTTAAAAGCTCTGTTGCCAATTCCATCATAGAAATTGGAGCCCCTGTCATTGAAAGCTCATGGAATATCAAGACAAATCTCCTAGACCAAACAAGACGTGCAAAGTCTCCCTTCCTGTCACAGGTTCCAGAACGCTTCTCAGGACTCCATTCCAAAATTCTATTTTCCATCAAGCCAAATGGACCAACAAGCAACCCATAAGAAGTATTTTTGTTTGGAATTTCTGGTTCTTGTTCCTCTTTGTCTAGGTGTTCAACCCCCAATGCTGTCTTCTGCTTACCACGCGATCTACGTCGTGTTCTTTTACTTCTCTTCCTTGATTTTAATTTCCTATTTGATGAAACAACATTCTCTTTTTTAGCCAAAACTACACTCATCCCTTTATCCTCTTGAGCCTCACTTTCGATAGTCCCATTATTGACTGCAAATACATCATCTTTTGCAATCAAATCCCTTCGGGGATTCAGCTCAGTATCTGGATTTCCATTACTTTCCTTATTTTTAAACCCCAAAAACTCCTCCTTGTTATCACCGTGAGCCCACCGGGACTGAACATAAAATCCCAAGTAAGCCCAAAGAGTAATCAATAGCAACCAATACACCAACCGGTTGCTTCTAAACCACTGCATTCCACCTCCAACACTTCTACCTTCTCTTCGTGGAGTTCGGCTCGAGTTCAGTCTTCGAAATGTAGGAGAATTCCGAGGAGTTGACTTTCCCGACAGGGTGGGCTTAAAAGTGCCACCTGACTTAAATGATGACTGCCTTAAATCCCCTCTGGTGCTGCTTTCCTCCATTGGTTTCGTCAACTATATTACATCACCAAAAATATTGCTTTGAAGATCCGATTCTACATAGCACAAGAAAACAGAAATTTCATTCCCCTGTTCAAAATCATGATAATAATGGTGTTAAAAAATAAATAATAATAAAAAATAAAAAGAGTTGGTTTATCGTTTTTATTTCTCTATATAAGCCAAATAGCATTGCTGGATTATGTTTTCTTTCTTTCTTTCCTTCTTACGATTGAATAATTTAAACATAAAAACGTGAAACTTTTCAGTTCTATAATTTTCTTGCATTTTCTCAGCCACCAAACAGAGCCTAAAATCACCAAGAGTAGCATTAAATGTGGACCATTGGAATGTAACTGTCCACTTGGCCACTCAGAAAACGAAAGAAAACAAAAACTCCATTAATTTTAGTACACTTTGGTCCTGAATTATTAATTATGATGATTAAAGATTATCATAACAGTAATAACAATAATCACAAAAATAGAAATTTCAGGCTTCCTTTCACTTCCTACATTTTCTCAGCCACCAAACAGAGCCCAAAGACAAAGAAAAAAAAAATACTTACCGTCAGTTAATCAATACACGTAACGGAAATTCTTTTTATATAACAATAGAATCAATTTCTTTCTATTTTCTCTCCACTTTCTCCGCAACCAAACACGGTACACAGATACACACCGATTCTCAAGTGCTCTTAACTATTTACAGACATAGTAGTCGCAATCCAAGAATTGAATCTTTACACTATAAATTGAATGCGAAGCTTGAAATCAACGATTTTGATTTTCTTTGAAAAAGTTAGAATTCTTCGTATTCTGAGTTAGGAAATGCGAGTGTTGAAGCTGAGAGAGCTTTACAAAAGAAAGAAAATTAAAAAAAAGGAAAAGCTTGCTTACATGGATCGGTTTCACACTGTAAAAGCTTGTAGTTCAAGATCTGAGCCAAAAGTTCTCGAAGCTTCTAGAATGTGCTGCTTTGAGCTTATTATAGCAGACATAGAGAGAGAGAAAGTTAGTTGGGAATTGCTCTGAGCTTTGTTGTATTGTAATAGAGCAAGATTTTTAGAGAGAGAAAGTTTTAGAGAGAGAGAGAGATAGAATGTTGAAGAGAGAGCAACTGTGATAGTTGCAGAGTTACAGAGAGAGAGTCTGAGATTTCAACGAGAATTAGAAATGATCGCACGTGCGAGTTGACTCGTGTGTGCGGGTTTTAGAACTGGAGAAGGAATAATTAATAGTATACAGACGCTGAACTATCAAATTATATGAGTCCTTCTTTTATTTCTGTTTGATCAGAAATTAGGTTCGTTCGATTTTTAAAGAGATTATTGACTGAGATTTGAGATCAAAATTAAGGACTGATGATCAAAAGGAGTTGATCACCAATTGTATTTTACAATTCCCCCCCTATTTAGATAGATAGTTATGAAATCCATGTTCCTTAATTTTGGGGTTATTTGTATTTTTGTAATATATATGCCCAAACTTCAAAACTGCCTCAATGTCATCTCTTAATTATTGAATAAGAGGACATTATTCAATTTTGAAGTATAAAAAAATCTTTGGTCTATTTCAGCAATAATACACAAGGAGAACAAAAAGCAGAGATTGTGTCAATGTCAGGGGTGAAGGTGGTGGAGAGATTTGAATCGTATTTGGGCCTGCCTATTTTGGTGGGACGAGCAAAGTATCAAACTTTTTCTTATCTAAAGGATAGAGTTTGGAAAAAATTACAAAGGTGGAAGGGCATGATGTTATCAAGAGCAGGGAAGGAAGTATTAATAAAGGCAGTAGTACAAGCAATTTCTATGTATACTATGGAGGTATTCTAATTGCCGGTAAAATTGTGTGAGGAACTGAATGCTTTGTGTGCTAAATTTTGGTGGGAACAGGTTGAAAATGAAAGAAAGGTTCAGTGGAAGAGTTGGGGTAGTCTAACTAAACCAAATGCTGATGGAGGGATGGGATTTCAGAATTTGAGGTTGTTTAATCATGCTATGTTAGCTAAACAAGGTTGCAGATTAATGCATGATCAAAATTCCCTTTTCTTCAAATGTTTCAAAGCTAGCTACTTTCCAAGATGCCACTTCTTGGATGCAGCTATGTCTCCCAATAGTTCCTTTGTATGGAGAAGTATTATGTCTGCCATGCCAATTTTGAGAAGCGGATCTTCTTGGCGAGTGGAAAATGGTGAATCCATAAAAGTTTTGTTGGATAAATGGATTCCAAATTATCCAACAAATAAGGTATTACATTCGGTACATGAGGGTGAGGAGAATTGGAGGGTTTCGGATCTTATTGATTCGGAATTACATGGATGGAGGCAAGATATCTTCATGGAAATATTTAATAGGGAGGATGCGGAGGCAATCTGTAAAATATCACTAAGCCACAGGTGTGTGATAGATGCAGTGGTGTGGTTGCATAATAGAGATGGAAAGTACTCAGTCAGGGCTGAATGCTCGATAGATTCAGGGTAGCAAATATGGAAGAAGCTGTTGAAGGTACGAGTGCCTAACAAAATGAAGGTTTTTTCCTGGAGAGCTTGTCATGACATATTGCCAACCTAAGTAAATTTGGTCAAAAGAAATATCATCAGGGATAATACATGCCATTGCAGTCAGAGAGCTCCAGAATCTATGATTCAAGCCATTTGGGAGTGTCCAGCGACCCAAGATGTTTGGGCTGGTAGTTCCATTGTGATGCAGAAATGTTCCACTAACTTTAATGATTTTATGCAGCTATTTGAGGCGTTGATGGACAGGTTAGATGCAGCTGGGATGGAACTTTTCCTTGTTCAAGCTTGGACTGTATGGAACCAGAGAAACACTATGGTGCACGGCGGACAGATGAAGGATCCATGCTGGCTAAACAAAAAAGCAACAGAATACCTTGATAAATACAAGAAGGTGCAAGAACATTTGGCTATTTCAAACGCAACACCAAGCAGACAACAATGGAAGCCTCCTCCATAGAATATGTTCAACCTAAATTTTGATGCAGCTGTGTTCCTGGATCAGCAGTGTTCAGGTTTTGGTGCGATAATCCGAAATGCACAAGGGGAAGTGATGGCTAGGATGTCTGTTAAGGGGCCCTATGTGAGAAACAGCAAAGAGGCAGAAGCTTTGGCGTGCCGAAAAGCAGTGATATTTGCCATGGAAGCTGGATTTTCAAAGCTTGTAGTTGAAGGTGATAATGTCACAGTGATGAGAGCTATCTCGGATTTGTCTTGCCATAATTCTTTACTTGAACATATTTATGAGGACATTTGTTGTTACCTCAGTGGGATGCAGCATGCCTCAGTTAGTTGTATTAAGAAGGGGGGGGGGGGGATATAGTGGCACATTCATTAGCTAGGTATACAAAAAATATTAGTGATGAAATGTATTGGTTAGAGAATTCACCACCACCAGCGGTGGAAGCTTTGTACCAAGATTCTTTACATATTAATGAATGAATGAATGAATGAATGCATTGCATTGCTTTCAAAAAAAAAAAAAAGGATAAAAAAATATTATAATTATAATATATAATTTTTTTATAATTTAATTATTATAACAAGTGGAGGTAAGGGGGGATTGAACCATGTTTCTTTTCATAGAGAAGACCTCACAAAATAACTTAACTATAAGGCTTTTGATCTCTTGACTACATGATAAATATTTCATAAAATTATAATTGTGTGGATTTTATATTCCGATGAAAGTCACACAGACTTATAAAATAGTGTTACATATTTTCAATCACATAAGACATCATGCTATTAATTAATAAGAGTATTCTACCAAAAACTTAATTTAATAAGAGTTGTTTAAGAGAAATAAGATTCCAATTCTCATATTTCTTACTTGTTACAACATTTGAATTATTAAAAAAAATTTCAAGCCACTCAACTATAAGAGTTGTGTTTTGGCACAAAATAAATAAATAAATAAATAAAACTAAGAGTTGTTCTGTTTTGCATGATAACCCATGGCTCATGTTGGTAATTACTAATTATGTTAGTTTCTTTTCCTTCTATTTTTTGATAATTTAGTAATTAAGGGAAAAAAGATTTAAACTTTAAACTTTTTTGTTAAAAATATCAAGAGTATTAATTGAGTTACAAGTCTCTTGTTATAATACTTTTAGCTTTTGATAAGGCTAGGTTAGTCCAATAACACAAAGTATTTTGTACTAAAGTCATTTAAGTTTAATCCATGTCTTTTATATACATATATATAAATATATATATATATTTATTTATTTATTAAGAGTAAGCTCCACCTGTACACTGATTTAGAAAGCTTTTAGAGTTCTATAATGTCAACTCAACAACCACCACTAGGACCATCACAATTTGATAAGTTTTAGCCATATATTTTGGATCATGGATGTGGTGGGGTGAGGCCCACATTATGGATCAACAATTTTTAAGGGAGTTGATGGAGTTTTTTATATTATTTTTTTGCTACAATGAAGGGATTTTTTTTTTTTGGGATCTTGCACAATACTTACAAAAAATTGCAAGAATCCACAAATTATTCAGGCATAAGGATAATGAATCCAACATCAAGTTACGTAATGAATGATCTTATTCATAATTCTTAAAAAATAAGATCTGGTTTGTCAAGTATACGTCTCTTTTGTTCAATTCATTGGATTATACATTTTTGTTTTGTGTAGTCGGGCATGAAGCAGAAGAATCATGCATATTGACTCCAGCTAGTACCTACCAAAAAAAACAAAGAAAGCAATACCATAAACTTCCTCTAATCTAGCATTATGAAAGGGAATCATGTTTCATTTTAGAAATATTAGCTTGCTTTTCCCAGGCCATGCTTGTCTTGGAAATGGCATTTTCCCTATAATAATATAACAAAGTAGTTGTAACGAAAGCTACGGTTTATTGAAGTTGGTTCTATATGGCACTTCCAAAAGCATACACTGCACTTTGTATTACTAGTCCTCATCCTTATTCAGAAATACTTGATGTTCAACCATTAATATAGCTTGTTAGATATGGTGGTTGAGACTTGAGACTTGAGAGAGAGATATGGCTCTTTACTGCCTAAATATTTTGCAAAAATTCTTATTTTCCAAACAGAGTGTGTTTTAGTTAATCAAAACTTTCCAAACTTAAATAAATTAATATGGGCCCAGCAGCGAACTACTTTCCAAATTTGAGAAGAACTTCAGTTTCATTACGAATCAGATGAATTTCTTCAATTACAAATCTGCATCAACCAAATTTAGGAGTCCATTCATTATTCAAGTTGTTGGCCAGTATTGAAGCATAATTTGTAGTAGATTAAAACTTATTCTCACCGCCAATACCCACTAAACATCTGCTACAGTGACCTTTATCTAAGATAGACCTTATCTTGATGACATCTCAATCAGGCAAACTAGTTAGCATCAGCCAACTATATATTGCATTTACTGCAAACTAGTTAAAGTTACATGCACAATATGAAAAAGTTTATCTAGTTTTTTGTTAAAAATATTTTACTGAAAGTATGCTAAAGTATCTTATACCTTAAAAAAAGTGAAAATTTAAAAAGTTGTACGTAAAAGTTAAAGCTAAAAGTTGATTCAAACTCACCTGTAAAATTGCGTTGTGGAACTTCTAGCATGAGAAACATAAAAAATAAAATAACTGAAAAATAATAATAATAATAATAAGATTTGAGTCAAAACTCAAAAGTTTAATACAAAATTAAACATATTTTAGATTTCTTTTTAAACTTCTTTTTCTATGAAAAAAAAAAAAATAGAAGGATTTTACTACCAAAGCACAAACTACAAGCACGCAACAAAATTGCCATAAACAAACTGTGCAAACCAACTAAGCTCGCATAGATTTTTTATTTTTATTTTTTATTATTATTATTATTTTTTTTTAATAAACTAAGCTGCATAGATAGTTAGATACACTACCGTGAGAAACCATGACCTTGGAATCACCAGGATGAACTGATTAGGTCGTGTAATTGTTTCTAGAAGAATGGCCGTTCAACTGAAAATATTTATCCTTCAAGATTGAATTATTTGAATATTTTAAATATTGAGCCACTACTTATTTTTATTAAGTAGGAAAAATAAGAAAATTATAAAAATATATGGTTACTAATGCATAATTCAAGACCAAAAAGAGAATCATGCTGTCATCAGAAATTTTAAAAGGCCAGCCTTATTTACTTCATGAGTGCTGCTAGTGCTAGTGCTAGTGCTAGAGAGACTATAATAAATGGACTTCTTGTATGTTGAAAATATACAAGCTAACAAGAGGAAAGTCAGAGAAAATATTACTAAAGCTAACTAATTGAAACTAATTGATTCTAATTAATTAGAAAAGCACATGTAGAAATTTTTTTGGAAGTGAATCGAGTACAATGAGTCTGAGACTATTGTACTCGATTCACTTCCAAGCCATCCTTCTTTTGTTCATTGTACTGCTGCATATAAATTTAACTCTTGCTGTTTTTGCTGGTAGTAATATTGGGAATGAGACAGATCGACAGGCTGTGTCTCCATTCATAGGAAACTTTAGTTTCATTAGAGAAATTGCGCTCTTCAACAACACCATTGGTGGCAAAATACCTGATGAAGTTGGTCGTCTATTCAGGTTGGAAGCATTGTTCTTGTATAACAACTCCTTCAATGGGGAAATTCCCACAAACCTTTCACACTGCTCCAACCTAAAGTTCCTAAGTGTAGGTGAAAATTATCTGTCAGGTTCAATCCCAGTGGAGCTTACATCTTTGTCAAAGCTGGAGTTGCTTCCTGTTCACATGAACAATCTTAATGGAGGAATCCCACCTTTCATTGGGAACCTTAGCTCTCTACAATGTATATCTGTCACCTATAATGTCCTGGGAGGACATATTCCAGATTCCATGGGTCAATTAAGAAGCTTAACGTTTCTTGGACTAGGTGACAATAAATTCTCCGGTATGGTTCCCCTATCTTTATACAATCTTTCGTCTATTGTGATTTTTGCATTGGCCAACAATGATCTTGGAGGAAGTCTTCCTACAGACTTATTCCTCACCCTTCCTCATCTCCAATGGTTTCAGATTTATGGAAACCAATTTACCGGATCTATTCCAGTCTCATTATCTAATGCTTCAGAGTTGAAAGTCTTTTCAGCTGAATTGAACAATTTTACAGGAAAAGTGTCTGTCAATTTTGGAGGATTACAAAGTTTTTTGGAACTTAATATTTATGGAAATAACTTAGGAAGTGGAGATGCTGATGAAATGGATTTCTTTCAATCTCTAGTCAATTGTTGCAGTTTTCAGTATATGGGTCTTGCGGCGAATCAATTCAAAGGTACATTACCGAAAGTTTTGGCAATCTTTCAACGTAGCTTAAATTTTTCTCAATTAGCCAAAATCTTATTTTTGGAGAAATTTACAGTTACAATTCCTAGTGATATTGGTAATCTTCAAAAAGTACAGCGATTATATCTAAGTAGGTATAGACTTTTAGGAAGGTTACCAATTACCCTTGGAAACCTATCATTGCTATATTATTTGAGCATAGATAATAACAAATTGCAAGAAACTATCCCATCAAGTATAGGAAATTGCCAAAATTTTTTGTTGTTAAATCTATCTGAAAATAATCTCACTGGTACCATTCCAAAGCAACTATTTACAATTTCCATGCTATCAATTTCACTTAATTTAGCTCAAAATTCTTTTGTTGGATCGGTACCATCAGAGGTCAGAAATCTTGTTCATTTAGTGGAATTAGTGTTATTTGAGAATAAGCTTTCTGGTGAAATTCCAAGCAACTTAGGCCACTGCATTGGCCTTCAGTACCTTTTTCATGGATGGCAATTTCTTTCAAGGAGTAATCCCAACACCCTTGACTTCTTTGAGAGGTGTTGAAGACATAGATCTTTCTAGGAACAATCTTTCAGGTCAAATTCCAAATTTCTTAGAGGAACTGTCCCTGAAGAATTTGAATTTATCCTTTGATGATTTTCAGGGTGAGGTTTCAACTAAAGGAATTTTCATCATTTGTTGGCAATAGTAGGCTTTGTAGGGGCATATTAGAACTAAATTTGCCCAGGTGCTTAACAAACAAGAAAAGGAAGTGGTCTCTTGCACTCACAATGGTGATATCAGTGGCATCTGTGATTGTTGGAGTTACCATGATGTCATATTTCTTATTTTATTGGAACAAAAAGAGAGATAAAGATAACTCTTCAAATTCTTCCTTGAGACAATCACTTTTGAAAGTGAGTTACCAAATGCTTCTTAAAGCAACTGATGGGTTCTCTTTGGCAAATTTGATTGGAGTGGGTAGTTTTGGCTCAGTGTATAAAGGAACTCTTGGTGAGGATAGATCAATTGTTGCAATCAAGGTACTTAATCTTCAACACCGAGGGGCTTTTGAGAGCTTCATCTCTGAGTGTGAAGCCTTGAAAAATATTCGTCACCGGAATCTTGTGAAGACCATAACTTCTTGCTCAAGTATGGATTTTCATGGCAATGATTTTAAAGCTCTCGTTTATGAGTTCATGCCCAATGGAAGTTAAGAAAATTGGTTACATATGGATATTGAAATGGAAATTGGGAAAACATAGATACGAAATCTGAACCATCTTGAAAGAACAAACATTGCCATTGATATTGGATGTGCACTAGATTACCTACATCACCATTGCCCAATGATAGTTGTTCACTGTGATTTAAAGCCAAGCAACATTCTTTTTTATTATGATATGACTGCTCATGTTGGAGACTTTGGGCTTGTGAAATTTCTTTTAGAACTTATGAAAAACAAGGCAGCTCTATTGGAATAAGAGGAACAATTGGTTACAGTGCTCCAGGTAATTACTTTTTGAGCTCCCTATTTGTAATGTGATTTATATTATCTATGTCAAATATTTTGAATGGCAGAATATGGTCTAGGAAGTGTAGTGTCAACCAAAGGGGATGTATACAGCTATGGAATCATTTTGTTAGAGATGATAATAGGAAAGAGACCCACAGATAGTATGTTTATTGAAGGCCTTAACCATAGCATTTAACATTTGACAAATTTTAGAAACATGTGAACATGTATAATGAACCTAAGGGATGAGAAGTAGAATGCATAAACATATGGGAAAGTGAGAACATATGATATATGAATGTCTGGGCATGTGAGGTGCATGAAAATGTGAAGTGTATGAACATGTGAGCATGAAATAAAATATTTCTTCAGTGATGACAAATGAATGCATGAATATGTGAGCATGTGAGCACAAATAATCTACCATGGGAGATGACATGTGAAATGCATGGGCATATTAGCAATTTATGGTAGAAAATAACATTAAAGGGTATAGCTATGCATGTGATTGCATGACATTGGCTAGGAAAGTAAATTGCATTCTTGAATTAAATTCAACTAACCCCTTTCCAAACCATAGCATAACAAGTTTGATTAGCACTTTTTTCTTTCAACTCATTTTTCTCATGCAAAAAGACACAAAAACAGCAAAGGGATATAAAGGTTAAATGCTTATAAAGTGTGAGAAGAATGTCATTTGACAATTTTATTGTGCTTGAAGGAAATCCCCCCTTTATTTTGAAATATAGTATTGGAATGGTGATTCTTATAACCTCGTGGAATTTTGTGCAAATTTTGAACTTTAGGGGGTTTCTGTAATTTTGTGAATTTATTTACAACACAATAAAGATATGACAATTAATTTAATTTATATATGTGTGTGCATGTGTGTATCTATATATAGGTAGTTTATCTAGGTAGCACGGACACTTCATTTGGGATGTTTTATCCGTGCCTCCTAGGTAAGTTCTAATTTTTCAAAAATTGTTATGTCATTGTATTGTACCCGTACCTATACCCATTCCCATAACCGTGCTTCCTAGTATTTTATACTTATGTTGTGTATAAGCATATATTTTTGTTTATTTTAAGTTTTCAAAATAAATAACTATCAAATCCTTAAAAACATGATCTAAAACATCCAAGAAGGTAACTGGACCTCTTGTATAAGCCATGACTCTAGCATTTCTATATTAATGACCAAAACTCACCAGCAAGATATTGAAGGGCAGCTGAAACACGGAATTTTGATGGAATTGCAGATAGATCCCTGGAACCAGCTCTTGCAGTCAATAAAGCCGCACTCTTTCTGCAGCAGCAACAGCTTCATGTCCAGCAGATTCATTAGCCCCCATGGACTCCAAGATTGCCTGATGCAATTAATAGATAAGTCCAACAGCTCATGGATTCATGTTTTTACAGAAAATTTCAGGGGCTCAAAATCATAAAGAAAATTTGAATCCCATAAATATATGACATCATAATTAGTTACTAGTAATCAATTATAGTAATCCCATTAGGCCATGACAACATTATCAACATCCAACTTGAATGTCAATGTATCACAGAATTGACAAGATATTATCAATGGTTTTTTTATAAGTGACAGAATGATATCTATGGTATTTGGACCACACAAAACTTTATAGCTCAAGCCAATCAATGATAGGTATCAAGTCCCGCAAAAGATGCAAATTGCTTCGTTGCAGGCAATGGTTAAGAAAAACGTTCATGAGTTTTACAAATTGTATCTCAAGAGCCATGAGGAACCTAACAATGGCAATACATCACCACTTTCAGAATAAAGGAATCTTTCTCTAGTTTAGGATGTTCAGTAGTTCCATGAGTTCAAGGAAAAATAATAATTTCTCACACTGAGGGAAAGATTATTCAATTAGCATAAGTTTATATGCTAAGAAAAGAATGCAACTTTAGACGTGTACAGTGAGGTAGCATTAGCAATTCCAATTCATCACTAGCACTGGGCATGGCTTAGAATCATGACACCAAAGACATGTAACCCTTCCTTAGAATGCTACACCTCTTGATGCATATTATTTTCTTTACAAAAACTTAATAGAATTATTTTATTATAGATTTTTTCGTTCATGTCTGACTTAGGCACAATAAGCAAACCTTAGTATGATCCACTATTACTCTGTGACCATGAAATGATTCTCATCTAACTCTGTTACATATTCATAACCTACTCTTCTCTACTTCAACAGATTTGAACAATTGAGTCTCACCTAAAAAAAAAAAAAAGGATCTAAAACTACTACAAAAATCAATGACTGTTAATTAGCAAATGTAGTTACCTATAAAAAAAATAAGTCAGACTATAATATGGCATAGTTGATTACCAGCAATATCCACAGGCCATACTCTGAGAATAATATACAGATTACCTGTGGGATTGACGGAAGCATGTAGAGGCTATTATCAGGACTTTGAAAGAAAGCAGAAACTTCTTTATCAATAAGAACTTTTGCACCATTGGAAATTTCCACGACAACTAAGCAAGCAGGAATTATAGTGCTGGAAGCATACTCCCTCACAGCTTATGGCTGCTGATTCCAGAATGCAGCGGCATCCTACAAGATTAATGAAATTACCAGAAATCATTTATGACAAATAAAAAGCTATGCACTGTTGGAATTATGTTGCTTAACTAAAAACACAACAGCCAAAAATGCAAAAATGTATCCATATTTTAATATAAACATATCGCCGCAAGACATAAATGAATTGATGAATAAGATACAAAACATCAATGGAAAAATGAATATAAAAGCCCAGATACCTATTGTGAGCCCCCTGGCTGTATATAGAAAACAAACTAAAAAAATGTTCCCTGTTTGTTTTTGGTTGGTAAGCTAATGTTGTGCCTGAACGAGGAATTTTGAAATGGAATTTTACTTAAAGTTCTTATTTGGGAATTTCTAATGTTCATTTACTTTCTTTGGGTTAACAAGAGAATAATACAAAAAAAAAATCCTTGGATTTCTCAAACATCTAAATCCAAAGCCTAAAATCCATGCAGAGAGGTACCCTTAAAAAAATTATAATTTAAATTGTGGTGGGCCCATGTGTGAGGTAGTTGGCTAATTTGTGAAATTTTGTTGTGTGCCTAGCTTTATTGAATTTCTCAATGCTATACAAAATAAATAAGACCATCCAATTTCTACGGAACAACAAAATATGCCCTAACAATGCCTCCAAACAGTAAAGTTGAGATATCATACCATGTTAGCCTTAAGAAGAGCAGTATATATTGTTTCAAGTTCAGATCTTCAGGCATCAAACTCTTCAATCTTCTTCCATTTCTTTTTTAAAGAATCTTCAGCTTCTTTCCTCTCTGCACATAGTTTATTCAAACGCTGTACTTCAACCATCAGTGTGTTCAAGCTAGTCCTCAACCCTGCAGCTTCTCGCTCCTTGGCCCAGACCACCAACTGCACCAACAAAGAAGCATAATATGAAGCAGCCCAACTAAAACCACTCAATAAATCAAAAAAACAACAGTCCTCCCCCCGTTGACAATGCCTCCATTCTTTGCATATAAAATTTGAAATAATTTTCAGCCCATCAAAAACTTAATAAAAATTTAAAGCTAAAAAAGGTACTTATTATATTATTACCTCATATCTTGCATACTTTCTGTATTTAGTTCACAAAATAAATTTAATGTGAGTCTACAATGGTTCTTTTACACATCAAGTGCCATTTGATTGGATTTAACTAAGGTGTAGAAAGTTGGGTAAAGACAATTCATCTAGACAATATTCAACAATCAAGAAATGCACCTCAAGGTAATGTGCAACAAATGAGCATCAAGAATTGGTCTTTTCATACGTAGCAAGTGAATCAAGATACAATCTTTTACCATGTTTTACAGCGTTAAGATTTGAGTAAAAAGAATTCCATATCCAAGAATCAATCTCTTGTAGTTGGTTCCATCTTTCTTATTGTTCTTCTCCCTTATTTCCAACATAAAAAAAAACAGCCCCTGATGAAGGCAAAGAATCTTTTATAGTCTCAGTCAGGCTTAAGTTATCTACATCAGATACTGGAGAACAACTGTCCTCTCCGACCATATCGAGCTCAGATTGATCAGACTGTGTCAAATGTCTGGTTCCAGTACTC
>JARYZH020002490.1:0-15462 GCA_030021035.2 Notholithocarpus densiflorus
TACTAAAAATGGCTAAGAAGCCTTATATTGAGTTATCTGGAAACAGCGTGCCTAATTCTATTGAATTTCCTACTTCTTTCTCCAATCTATGCTCGCTAGTAGAATTGAATGCTCGTGCTTGGAAACTATGTGGGAAGATTCCTGATGATTTTGCAAAGTTATCATCATTGGAAAGTTTAAATCTAGGCTACAATAATTTTTTCAGCCTTCCGTCCAGCTTGAAGGGCCTTTTCAATCCTAAAAAGCTTTTATTGCCCTATTGCAAAGAGCTCAAGTCTCTCCCTCCACTTCCCTCAAACTTGGAGGAGGTGAATGTTGCTAACTGTACTGCATTGGAAAGTGTGTCTGATCTTTCCAACTTGGAAAGATTACAGGAGCTGAACCTTGCAAACTGTGAGAAGGTGGTGGATATTCAGGGCCTTGAATGCTTGAAGTCATTGACAAGGTTACACGTGTGGCTGCAAAGCATTCTCTTCTATGGTTAAAAGCAGACTGTCTAAGGTTCTCTCTCTCTCTCTCTCTCTCTCTGTGGTTGACACGAACTAGGATTTACACACACCCACCCAAAGGTCTTGAACATACAACTTCACCCTCCACCTTATGCTTACAAACAGAGGTGTTTGAGTGAGAGTTTATTGGCTAAACCTTGAGTTTTTAATAATCCTCTTATAAAATGAATTTATTAATCTACATTTTGGTCCCTCGTTTTGCAATGTAAGCCCTAAAATATTAGGTGGTTGCCAATGTAATCCATGATTCTTTTTGCACTAATAATTGGCAATTAAATGCCACGTGAACCTTTGTTTCAGATAGAGAGGAGGAGTCAGGTTGGAAGTTCTGGAAGAACTTGCACTTCTTGCTCCTATTCTTTGGAAGTAGTTCTCAAAGCAAAGGATTTTTTATTAGCTTAATTATATTTAGAATCCCTTATTTTGCCTATTTTCAATTTGATTCTCAAAGTTCAATTTCATCCCTAATCTTGCAAACTGTATGTGTTCATGTGGTAAAACAATAGTTTTGATATTTTACTTATTTTTAAGTTCTAATAAAGAAAAAAGTTTATAAAGATCCTTCTAAATAAGAAATCAAATATAAGAAAAATATTTATGAAAAAATCACCAAAGAAACATCGCTATAGATGTTGCTCACCACCCACCATTGTCGACCAAAAACCATATTTTCCCTTGGCCAAAAGATAGCCATACCCATAAGCCGTCAAAAACACCAGATTTATATAGTATTTAAAAATTGAAGCGTAGCATTTATTGTTACCACAGTCTTATTAAGCAACATCAGCATAGCATTTCGGTCCATTCCATCTAGTGTAGTCCATTCAGTCCATTTTCGTCCGCTCAGTCCATTTTAGTTCATTTGGTCCACTTCGGTCCTTTCCGTCCAATTCGGTCCACTTTTGGTCCATTTCGTCTACTTCTATGATGCTTTGGGAGGAGAGATTTGTGTAAAAAACTAAGCTACTTCATTGACAATTATTTTACATTCTCAACGTAATATTAGTAAGTTCTTGATAAAATTACATTTTTTTTTTATATTACTAAAATCTTGAATTGTTTTTTTCCTAATAGAAGTGATGGATTTACTTATATTTGCTTATTCTTTAGACCATTCAATACATATAGAGGATGAACCGTTTGAAAGGAGCACTAAAAACAAATTCTAACCACACATTACATTATTTACAAAAAAATCTCGTCTTATATAATAATTGAATGTAAAATGTATTTGCTTTTTTGAAAAAAAAATTACTAAATTTAAAAACAATTTCAAGTAACAAATATAGATAAATTAATTTTGAAAGTTTAATATATTGCATCTATGCTTTGTTAGAAAATAATCACATCATTTTAAGAAATGTTTGAGACTAACACTTATAAGTTTCATCTACTATTTTCATTTTTCAGTTAACCAAAAAAAAGAAATAGCAATCTAATTTCTTAGCAAAATATCTACTTGCAGGTTTGTTTGAGGAACATACGCACTCTTAGCATGCCTGGAAGCAAGATTCCAGATTGGTTTTCTCGAGAGGTGGTTAGATTTTCAGAACGCAAAAACCTTAAGATCAAAGGTGTGATAATATGTGTTGTTGTCTCTCTCGACCTTCAAATACCGGATGACTTAAGAGATCAACTCCCTATAATAGCAGGTATAGAAGCAATTCTTGTCAAAATGAATAAACCTTTGTACACTATAATGCTGGAATTAAAAGGAGTTCCAAAGACGCACGAGGACCATCTGTACTTATGTCGATTTCCAGATCATCGTCCGATAGTTTCTAAGTTGAAAGATGGTTATGAGATAAGTATTATAGAGCATGACCCATCAATCATTGAAGGACTTAAGTTGAAAAAGTATGGGATTCATTTGGTTTATGAAGATGAAGATGATTATGATGGAGATGAAGAATCATTAGACAAAAGCCAACTATCCATTTCAGAAAAGCTAAGTAAGTTTTTCAGCTCTCTGTAAGAGGAAGAGAACGCCTCTCAATCTGATTGTGAAGTCGAAAGCCAAGTGCAAGAGATCGAGGAAGAAGAAGAAAGATAAAGATCTAAGCCTGTTTGGTGGGACTTTCTGCGGCCTTTGCAAAGGTGCTTTGGCCCATAAAAAAAATAAGCTACCTGCAATCCATTTCAAAAGAAACTAGGAGTTTTCAGGCAACTTTTATTGAAGCTGGTAGCTACTTCATACTCTTTATTTTTTTTGTTTCTTACCTCACTGTTTTTTTTCGCTATATTGTTCTTTCTATTTCAAACCTTGACTTCTTTTTAGATCATCCAAAAGCTGAAAGATTTGGGTTGACTCATCTGCTTCTAGTGCTCAACATTACCTTTCGAGTAAAAAGCTAGGATTCAAGCATTTTCACCTCCGAGCACGCATACTTTTTTATTGTGAATTTCAGGCAAGGGACTGGGTCTCCACACAATGTATAATTCAGGTCATTTACACAGAAATGATTTGAATGCCAAGGTAATACACTCTACTTTCCCTGTCAAGATGGGTTTGAGATAAACTAATAACTGCCAAAGAATTTGTGAAAGGCTACCGTTGTATCTATTTCGTTGTGTGTGTGTGTAAAATAAAACAAAAACAACGTACAAACTACAATGTGCAAGGTGTAAAGGAAAGTTGCAGTGATTATGAGAGCATGTGCATTGGTTGAACGAGGTACTTTAATTTAATGTCTTCCTTTACATATGCATGTGAACATCTTCATGTTGTGAAGATAATACTTTAAGAAGACTTTTTGAATAGTTAATATAACATATAGAGACACACTTAACCCAAAAACCCTGAGCCTAATGAGTATGAGCTCAATTATGTTACATTAACCGCTCAATGTTCTTGTCATTATTTAATGTGAGACTTCATTTACGCATGTATATTCAATAACCTCTACCTCACATGTAAGTCTCTGCCTCTTTGTGGGTTTTGACCAAATCCTACTAGCTCCTTCCTTGCAATGGACTTTTTGCATCGCCAACACATCATCCGTTGGTTTTTCGAATGCCATCCAAGAGAATCACGTGTTAATCCTGCACACTCATCCATGAGAACCGACCCATACATTTCTGTCCGTTAGAACCGCACGCTTTACCATGATCTAGCACCATTGGCTACATTTTTTTGTTGGGCTTTTTATCTAAGATCTTCTGTGTGCGCCCTATAGGCTTGCTCTGTCTCTATTAGGGTAGGGACACCTTTGCCACACACCACCTAAGCTCTAATACTATTTGTTGTGAAGATAATATGTACACTGGAGAGACTACTTCAGTAGTTAATTATAACATATAGAGACACATTTAACCCAAGAGGTAAGCTCACTGGGTATGAGCTCAACTATGCTATAATATTAACCCTTTTTTTTTTTTTTTTTTTTATCATTATTCAATGTGAGACATTAGTCATACACGTATGCCCAACAGGGACAACACATCATTACATCATAATGATTGGTTTTTATCAGGTCTAGTCATAATGGTTGTGAAGGATGTTTTATTTCTACGTAATTAGTATTTCAAAATCTAAGCGTTCAATCAACTCATTTGAAATGCAAATGTTAAACTTTAAATGAATCTTATTGATTTGTTTGTTGCAAATGTACACTTTTATAAAAGATATCATTTATTTATTTTGAAACTAAAAGTAATCAGATTCATCAGCCTGAAGTTCTTTGATTGAGAGTGTATGCGAAAAAATTAAGAATTAAGGAGCCATTTGGTATGGCATTTTAAGCAACAGTTTTTAGTATTTAAACAATATTACACGTATTTTCATACACTTTTTCACCCACATGTATTTTCAAAAAATACAAACAACGTTACTATAACAACATTATCAAACGGGCCCAAAGTGTTCGGAATATTTTGTTTCCTTCAAACATTAAGAAATTAGAATTCAAAGGACTCAATAAATCATTGTATGATGACCATGCGGGTTAGGTCCTTTAGTAATAAAAGGAAAACCAATGAATATGTTAGTAAACCTGATATTGAAGTTATGAAATGCGTTTGTTCACTAAAGAGAAATGAGAAGTGGATGATTGGCTTGCCAAAACATCAATGTTTCATCACATGAATGATGAAAGCATTAGAAGCAATGGATGGGCCAAGTAAATTAATGGAGAGTAGGCTGAGTATTAGAAAATTTGGGAAAACTGTTGCAAGTCAATTAATTAAATTAATCACATAAACCTAGTTTTAACAAATAAAATAAAATAAAGCAGGGAAAGGGTTAAAAAGAGAAAGTAGAAATAGAAGGAATTGGACCAATATAAACCGTTGGTTGTTCTTTGTAAATTAAAACTTGCTTAGGTCAACAATACTGTACTATGCATATGCTAACACTAAGTCTGCCTACGAACACTTATTCCCACACCTTGCTTATGTATCAATTTGTGATTAATGGATTTCGGCACTTTCACACGAGTTCACTACAAATACTTGAACATGTTTTGTCACAATATACATCAATCACAAATTGATACATAAGCAAATTAATTGTGGATTTGAGTGTGAAAAGAGGGTTTTTTGCACCTCCACTTATGCAGCGCTCACATATCCCACGTTCCTAGCCCTTTTTTAAATTTTTTGATGAGGTCCCTAGCTTTTTATATATATATATATATATATATATATATATATATGAAAGTGGAAAACCAGTTGTAATAATGAATTAATGATTCCTTACGTACCTACTTTAGGTAAAATAAGCAGCAAATGGATTAATGTAGTATATTACCAAAAAGAAATACTTGGCGTGCAATATTGGCAAAAGCCCTTGATTTCTAACCATACATGAAGCACGCTTCGAAGTTCTTTTAACTTTTCGCACCATATGTGAAGCACGCTGCGTCAAAAAGTTAAAGAACACTGCACATGCAGTGAATTAACTATGGAGGATCAGAACGACGACGACGCCATTTCCAGTTCCGAAGTTTCCAGGCTCCGATGGCACGTGTTCTTAAGCTTCAGAGGCGAAGACACACGCTACCCCTTCATAAACAACCTCTACACCTCGCTCCACAACAAAGGCATCCGAGCTTTTCGCGACGACGATGGGTTACGCCGCGGGGACGAGATCGCGCCGACTCTACTCGACGCGATCGAGGAGTCCGCAGCTTCCATCGTCATCATCTCCCAAAACTATGCGGATTCGAGGTGGTGCCTCGAGGAGCTTTCCAAGATATGCGAGTGTAAGAGGCTCATACTCCCTGTGTTCTACCAAGTTGACCCCTCTGATGTTCGAAAACAAAGAGGACCCTTCTTCGGAAAACATTTTAGGGAGCATGAAGAGAAGGGAATTGAGAAGGAAAAGGTGATGAAGTGGAGGAAAGCCATGGAAACAGCTGGTGGAAAAGCTGGTTTTGTTTTCAAAGACAAAGACATAGACAGGTATGTGTGTGTTTATCTGTATGTATATTCTTCACAATTATGTGCTTTTTTTTATTTTTGTTTTTGTGATTTGTGTTCTTTTGAAGAGATATTCTCTAAGGAACCTTTGATAAAAACCCTAGTGTGGTTATAATTATCATGATATCTTTTTAACAGTGGAAACAACTAATGATACCAAAACCTAATGAATCCTTTATGTTTGAATTATTACATTTGGTTTTTCTTTTTTCTCTCTTTGAGATTGTTGATTGATTTGGAGACATTGTGTTAGGGCTTAATTGTGTTATTCAGTTGAAGATTAGCTTCGAATTGTTTAGTGAAATGTGGCAATTGGGTTTAAGATAATAGTTTTGCGGAGTCTCTGAGATAGGGTAATTAATAGGCAGCTTTTTCGGCGTGTATGTCTGTGCACCTTGCGATTCTTTAATCCATCTTTTATTAGTTCTTTGTGGGGAGTGGTTTGAACCCTGGATCTAGGGGTGCTGATTAGCCAAAACCGACTTAATCCAACTCAACCTGCCAATTTGGGTTGGTTTTTAGGAGTTGGTTGGTGGGTTAGATTGTCAAAATCTTTTTTACTTTGGGTTGGGTTGGGTGTGGATTAGTAGATTCACAAATTTGCCCAACCCAACTATATTTAATATATATTTAAAAACATATATTATATGATTTTTTTTATTTACTTTTTTTATTTATCAATTGAGTTGGGATAGAACTGTATAATAACCTACTAACTATAGAAAAATAAAACTTGTTCATGTTTATTTTGTTTCTCAACTGAGTTGAGATAGAACTATTTGATATCTTACAAATTAAATGAAATTTCATTCATTTTAATTATTTGTGTTTGTTTGATGCACTATTAAGTATTAATATAAATCTGTTGTTATTTGTATTGGTTTAAACTTTGAAGCATTAATAAAATAGTTTGTGTTGGATTGGTACTATACTTAGGTTTATTAGGTTATATATTTGTTCTTATTTGTGTTGGTGTTGTACTAATGCTCAATTAAAAAAAATAAAAAAAAAACTGTCCAACCCATGGGTCCAACCCAATCCTAGTGGATTGGATTCTTTTCAACCCGAACATGATGGGTCAAATTGAAAAAACCTCTCAACCCAACCCATACACACCACTACCTAGATCTATTGGAAATACATTAAGTACTAGTTGAGTACCAAGCTCTTGGTTATTGTGAGTTTTTTTTTATTAATAGAATAACAACCAAGACTTAGTCTTAAATTTTTGGGATTAATTATATATGCTCAACAAACTAGTTAAGGTTGGTCACATGTATTCTTTTTTGTCATTCTATCTAATCTGAAGTCATTCCCTAGGTTACTTTCCTAATTGACATGTCATTTTTTATTATATCTATTAATTTTTGGTCATCCTCTACCTTTTTCATTACTTTAACTTGAATAGATTCACTCTTTCTCATTCATGCATTAATTTCTTTCCTCTGAATATTAACTAAATCATCCCAAGCTTCTTCGGAGAGGATCTAGTCACAAGCTTTAGTTCTTGCCTAAGCAGGGGCGACTCCACATGTTTCTCACGAGTTCAACTTGAAAAAAAAATGTGTATATATATATATATATATATATCTATACACACATATATATATTAGTAATTTAACTTAAATATTTTTGCACACATTGGCTTAAATTTTCCAAAACCAAACAACAATATAAATCAGCTCATCCAAAATCCAAACAACAAAATACATATCACAAATCTCTCTCTCTCATTTTCTTTTGGTTCTTATTTTGTTTGAGATTGTTGATTGAACTGGAGAAGGGTTTAATTGTGTTCTTGAGTTGAAGATTTAGTAACTTCGAATTGTTTAGTGGGGCAGAGGAGTCAAATGTGGCAATTGGCTTTAAGATAATAATTGTACGGAGTCTTTGAAAATTGTTAATTAACAGGCAGCTTCTTTAGCGTGATATCTCTGCATGTGCACCTTGCAATTCTTTAATCCATCTTTAATATTTTGTTTATTTGAATTAGCGGACGTTTTAGCTTTATATTTTTTTAATCATTTAAGCATCTACTGAAATATAATATCTGCATGTTCTCCTTTACTGTCTTCTTTCTTTTTCTTCCCAATTGACTCTCTCTCGACTCTTTGTCAATAGGGGCAACCCCATTTTACTAGATAAATTGTTTAATAGAATTTGAACCCTTTGTTAATCTAATTTATATGTGTTGAGTTGATCTTAGAATAAAGTAAGTCCTATGAGGTGCATTTTATTATTAACAGAAACTAGAAACTGGCTCCTCTGAACTCTCAATGATATTCATTGTAGCCGTGGATATGATGTACAGGACATTATGATTTTACCCTCTATGGGGTTTACATAGAATCATGCAATGGAAACATTGAATATAATAAAACTTTGAACCAGTCAAATATCTCAATATTTATATCAACTCAACTAAGATTAAATGTGATGCATGTCTCTAGTGCTTCTTGCTCGCTTTTACATTTTATGTTATCTAATAGTCTCTGTCTTAATTACAGGATTCACTTAAGGTTTTATATTCACAATCCAAAATAAAGTGAAATAATATTTTAGGATAATGCTATACATTTCATTCTTATCTATGATTATATTTTTTATGCACATTTATATGGGTTAAACTAAAAAATTGGCCAAACAAATACAAATCAACCCAAAGGCCCAAACAACAATCACACAAAATAGCCCAAAAAATTTAAAGAACAAAATAAAATAATATCCCTCTACATACTTAATATTTGCTTCAAATTGGTATCTTAGTAATCAATATTCAATCATCTCTCTCACAGATTGAACAGACTGAAACTGAAGTTAAAAGTGTTTTAGTAGATAATACTTGCAGGTCGTTATTCATCACAAACACTCTATGAAAAGCTTTTTCATAACCCTCCTTCTTACAATTACCTTAAACTCTTTGGCTGTCTATGCTATACCTCTACCATAGCAGTTAATAGACCTAAATTTGAACCAAGGGCTAGTCCTTGTATCCTTCTAGGGTATCCTTGCAATATTAAATGAACAAAGTTCTTCATTTAAAAACTAAACCCATTTCTATTTCAATGTTAACTTCTATGAACAAATATTTCTATTTTCCCCTCAATTTTCACCTTTTGAACACTCTACTCAATCTCGTCTTCCTCATTCCATTCCTATACCTACAATTACGTTTTCTTTTCAAAATTACTCTCCAGCTATATCGCTCTCTTTAAATCCTGCATCTTCCACACCAATTACTTCTAATGTTGTACCAACATCTACTAGTCAGCCTACTGTTCTGATTCAATTCCACCTACTCAACCTACTCAATCTATTTCTCCATCTCAATCTATTCCACCCGTCTTTTAGATGTCCCACCTATAACACAAGCCCCACCTGCATCAGATGCTCCATCTGCACCTGCTACACCTTCTGAACTTGCTGCACCTCCTGCACTTGCTGCACCTGAACCTCTTAATCCACCTCTTAGGAGGTCCACTAGAAATATTCATAAACCCTCATACCTGAAATCTTATCACTGCAATCAGGTTTCCATTGCTCCATCCCCTGCTCTCTCTCTTCCACATCTCTTCAATTCTTTCTTATGACAAACTTTCCCCTAGTCACAAGAGTTTTTGCAATATGATTTCCTCTCATGTGGAACCTAAGTCTTATACTCAAGCTGTTGGCTGTTGAAATTGCAGTGTTAGGGGCCAACAATACATGATCTCTCACACCTCTTCCTTCTCATAAAAAACCTATTGGTTGCAAGTGGGTTTATAAGATTAAACACAAGTTTGATAGCTCTATTGAGAGGTTCAAGGTTCGTTTGGTTGCTAAATGATTCACTCAAAAAAAAATGTTTTGATTATATAGAGATCTTCTCACCTGTTGCAAAAATTGTGTCAATCAAATGTCTCCTAGGCTTCTAGCTATTGCTGCTGTGAAATGCTCACAAGTGGATCTGTGAAATGCTCACAAGTGGATAGTAATTTACGCTGTTTAGAATTGTTGTTTAGTGCATGGGCTAGTGGTAAGTTTAGCTGAGTTCTAAACGATGTGCAGTGTAATTTATTAGTATTAGTTTTCTTAAATATTTCAATATTTTTTGCCAAAAATATTGTAGGTTAATTAATTTACACCTCATAATGTTTATAATAGAGACAACCAAGGTTTAAATCTCCACCCCCAACTCTATATATATATATATATATATATATATATATATATATATAATTTTTCATATAAAAATTGTAATCTTTAGTTATTTTATAGACAAAATAGAAAAACACTTAAGAGTAATGTAGTGATTTGATCATACTATATGTGTGTGTGTGTTTACAAATTAAAAATTACATGATATAGTGGCTAATTTCATGCCTACTAAAAAAATGCAAATATCCTTCATTTTTTTTTTTTTTTTACATTCTTGACTATGTGTTACTAAATTTATTTTTATTTATCCTTTTCTTTGGACTTGTTTCAATTGTATTAAAAACAACTAAATTTGAGTAAGAATACCATATTTTAAATAAATTATTTCTCACATAAAAAAAAAAAAAATCAACTGTTTCTCATATAAATCTTAGAAAAATGATATTAAAATTTCATAATGCATAAAATAATTAATATAACAAAATAAACATCTTTATTCTATTAGTAATCTTTCTAATTACAAAGAATAAATATTACAGTGTTAGTTCCCCACACACACACACATTTAATTACAAAGTTAATTACAAAGAATTTACAATGTTAATTTTTTATGGTTTTTGTGTCAATTGTTGTCAAAGCAACTAAACATGAGAAAGAATGTCATATTCAAAATTTATTATTATTCCGACTAAAAATTATTTCTTATATAGAGTTTATAAAAATACTCATATAAATTCATTTAATATAAATAATTAATGCACAACTATAGGTAATTAATATATGCATTTACTCTATTGGTTATTTCAATGAACTAATACTTTGCTATAAATGCAAACTTTGTTAAAGTAAAAGTTTAAATAAAGAGAATCTCAAAAAATGCGTCACATGGCACAACTTCATGATCTCCAACGTGAGATTTTTGATATATATATGTTGTTTACTTGGTCAAAAAGCCTACGACCACACCTAAACTCGCACTCAATTTCACAACTTGGATATCATTTTTTTTATTGGATTTCAACACTTACACAAGGGACCCACACATGAAGTTAATTAAAAAAACTTGAGTTCAATAATCACAAGCTCACACCTAAGCATGTTGTAGATTTGAGTGTAGAGTTGGGTGTATCCCTAGACTTTCTCTTACTGTTTATACACTTTATTAACGGAGGTAGTGGGCCGTGGTCTAATGCAACAGCAAATATTTGAGTTGAGTTGAATTGTTGATAGAATAATGTGATGGATATAACAAAATTTAAGTTTTAAGAAAAATCCTTCTTAATAGAGTAATGTTATGCATAGAACAATAATAATGCAGCAAAAAATAATTATAGTTCAGTTGAATTTTCATCTTTATAGAGTAATGCTACGTACACAACAAAAATTCCTAAGACATTTGTGCTTGTTATGAAAATTTTGTAGGTAAAATTTTGAAGCTATCATGCACATGAAAAATTATATAGGAAATTGTAAAACTTTATACATTTCAAGTATTTGCAAGTTTTTTTTTTTTTATGTCAATATTTATACGTTCTTTTTTATTAAATTTTGAATAATTTGAGTTTCTTGATAACTACCCTGAAAAAAATTTCTGAAGCTGCCACGGTCACATTATATTTCCCATATATTCTTCATACTTGAATCGCGGTCATCCTTCGGAAGTGCATAGAGTTTGAAGCACTTTATCATGGGCACTTGATACACTTTATCTATGTTTATCTCTACCATTTGACTGTAGATGTTTTTTGTTATTAGTATGAGCCTTCTAGTTTGTTTCCTATGGACTCATTTATGTTTATTGGCAGTAATGAGGCACAAGCAAAGTTGATTCAACTTTTAGTCAAAAGGGTGTTGGAAGAACTAAACAGTACTCCACTGGATGTGGCTCCATACACAGTTGGACTCGAGTCTCGCATTGAAGAATTGATGAGCTTGTTAAATGTTAGATCCAATGGCGTTCGAGTTTTGGGATTATATGGGGTGGGTGGGGTTGGTAAGACCACACTTGCTAAAGCTCTTTACAATAAACTTGTTGGTAGCTTTGAGTACCTCGTTTTCATGAAAAATGATAGAGAAAATTCTGAAAAAGATGATGATTTAGTGTACCTTCAAAACAAACTTATCAATCGTCTTTCTCCTGGTAAGCCTCCTGTGTATGAGGTTAATTCTGGTATCTCTGCAATCAAAGGCGTAGTTCATGAGAAGCGAGTTCTTGTTATTATGGATGATATTCACAATGTAAGACAGCTTGAAGTGCTAATTGGAAGAACAGATTGGTTTTCTGAAGGAAGTAGAATTATTATTACCACAAGAAACAAAGATGTTTTACCTGATCATCTTGTGAATGCGTCCTATGAGGTCAGAGAGTTGGCCTTCACTGAGGCACTACAACTTTTTAGCTACCATGCGCTAAGAATAGAGAAACCCAAAGAAAGATTTATGAATCTATCCAAGCAAATGGTCTCTCTTACAGGAGGTCTACCATTGGCCCTGGAAGTATTTGGTTCTTTTTTGTTTGATAAGTGGAGAATAGAGGAATGGAAAGATGCCCTGCAAAAGTTGAAAAGGATTCGTCCACGCAATCTTCAGGATGTGTTGAAGATAAGTTATGATGGGTTAGATGTACAATATCAGCGCATATTCCTTGACATTGCATGTTTATTCATTAAAATGGAAATTAAGAGAGAGGATATACTTGATGCATTGAAAGGTTTCGGTTTTGGGGCTGAGATAGCAGTTACAGAGCTCAGAGCAAGATCACTCATTAAGATTTTTGAGGACAATTCTTTGTGGATGCACGATCAGATTAGAGACATGGGAAGACAAATTGTTCTAGATGAAAGTCCTGTAGATCCTGGTATGCGAAGTAGACTGTGGGATCGTGATGAAATCATGACTGTCTTAAAGGGTGAGAAGGTATGACTGAAAGTGAGATACCTCATCTTCTTCTTTTTTCCTGTTCCTTTTCTGTTGAATTGCAAGTTTAAAACTTTTCCAAGAGGTAAATATAGAAAAATACTCACATATTTCACTACATGCATCATATTGCTATGTATAATCCTCAATGGCAATTAGCGAATATAGAAAAACACTTACATATTTCACTGCATGCATCATATTGCTATGTATAATCCTCATGGGAAAAATGGAATACTAATGTTTGTGCTCCACTTGTTGCTTCATGCATTAGTGTATCTTCAAATTTCCTTCTCGCTCTCAGGGTAGAGATGATAAAAACTGTTCAAGCTAACATCTTCAGTCTATACCATATAAGAACAGGAAGAATTAGGATCTTCTACACTTCTATTGTATTCACAAACTAGAGGACTTAGGATCTGCTAGACTTCTATTTTTTTCTACAATGAAAGTCTCTAAATCCTAATATTTCATGAATTAAAGGCTAAGATATATCATATCTGTAGTTCAATTGACAGGAAACCAAACAATTTGTCGAACCTGATTAGCCCTTAAATGGCCTACCACACAAGCATATTCATATTGTCGTTTCCTCCACTTACACACACACACACACACACACACAGGCTAATTATTTCTGAGTTTTGAAAATTGACAAGAAGAGATGGTTGAATCAAATTCCACCAATTCCATATTTTACTGCCAAAAAATTATTAAAAACAAAATTTGAATCTGACAGTTTGGTCCCATTCCTTAGATGTTCCAAGTTACCAAAGGATAGATAATATTCTTATGTCCATTGTAATCGTACAGCTTTAACTTGATAACTGTTTGTTTATTGTCTCTGTTTCACTTGGCTACATTCCAATTTTTTAACTATTTTCTACATGATTGACAATAGGGAACAAGATATATAGAAGGAATTTTCCTAGACTTTGAAGGGAGGCCCATTGTTCAGGATCCAAGTGGTGAGAGAATTTCTAGGGAAAACCTTCAAAGAATGCCCAATTTAACCTCTGCATTAACATACGTGAAAGAATGGTGCAAGAAATTTCTTCAGGATAATGCAGAGAATGAGAGAAAGGTAGTACTTTGCACCAAGCCCTTTGAATCAATGGTTAATCTAAGACTTCTTCAAATCAACCATGTGAGATTGGAAGGGAAGTATAAATATCTTCCAGCTGGACTGAAGTGGCTACAATGGAAAGAATGTCCTCTGAAAACTCTTCCTTCTGATTTTTGTCCTCGGGAACTTGCTGTCCTTGATCTCTCAAGAAGCGGAATTGAAAAAGTATGGGGTTTGTATACTAGCAAGGTACGGTCCACAATTTGGATGTGACTGTAATAATGAGATTTTAATGAACTTGGTTGATGTGTTTTTGTGTGTTTTGCTTGTTCTTCCCAACACCCCTACCCCCACCTTTTTTTTTATAGCAGTTATTCATGATTCTCTTTTAACAGTAAAATGTCTTGTTTTTCAGGTGGCTGAGAAGTTGATGGTTATGAATCTCAGTCGTTGCTATAATCTAGCTGCTATTCCTGATTTATCTGGGAACCGAGCCCTGGAAAAGCTTATTCTTGTGGGTTGCAAGAAACTGACTAAGATTCATGAATCACTTGGGAACATGAGTACATTACTTCATTTGAACCTAAGAGAATGTTCTAACCTGGTCGAATTTCCAACTGATATCTCTGGGCTGAAAAATCTTGAAATCCTTATTCTCTCTGACTGCTTAAAATTGAAAGAGTTACCGATGAACATAGGAAGCATGAAATCTCTGAAAGAACTTCTTGTTGATAAAACTGCTATAGCAATGCTACCAGACTCCATTTTTCACCTTACAAAACTTGAAAAGATTGATCTAAATCATTGCCAATTCTTAAGAACGCTACCCAACTGCATTGGAAAGTTGTCTTCCCTGAAAGAACTCTCTCTTAATGATTCTGCTATAGAAGAAATACCTGATTCGGTTGGATCTTTGTCAAACCTTGAGATATTAAGTTTAATGTGGTGTGGATCACTCACTGCCATTCCTGATTCTGTTGGCAGTCTCATATCATTGACAAAACTTCTAATTAATGGTAGTGCAATCAAAGAACTGCCTATTTCTATTGGTTCACTGTCATATTTGAAGGAGTTATCAGTTGGAAACTGTAAGGATCTAAGCAAATTGCCCGATTCAATTGAAGGACTAGCTTCTATGGTTGAGCTTCAGTTAGATGGGACACCAATCACATATCTGCCAGATCAGGTAGGTGCCTTGCAAATGCTAAGGAAACTTGAGATGAGGAATTGTAAAAAGCTTAGATTTTTACCAGAATCAATTGGAAGCATGTTGACTCTTACTACTTTGAACCTTTTCGGTGCCAATATTTCTGAATTGCCGGAATCCATAGGGATGCTGGAAAATCTTATTTTATTAAGATTGAATAAATGTACACAGCTCTGTAAGCTTCCTTCTTCAATAGGAAATTTGAAGTC
>JARYZH020002491.1:0-15457 GCA_030021035.2 Notholithocarpus densiflorus
ATTCCAATTTGAGGTTTACACGTTTTCTCATTAATATTATGCATTTAGAACTACTAATACAACTAGGAATATTATGAGTCTTAATGGTCCTATTTTGTAGCAAAAAAAAACCTGTTTTTATTTTTATATATATAATTTTTATTTTGAAAATCTAATTTATAAGTGAATAAAACAATTTGAAAATCAACAGGAGAGTGACCTTATTTTTAAAGTAATGTTTTAGTGGGAGTTAGAGTTATATTTTTACCAGACTATCCTTTAGTTTTGTATCTACTTAAATATAAGGGTGTAAGGGCATTTTTGAATATTTAAAAAAAAAAAAAAAAGGAATCCAAATAGGGGAAGCCTCTTAAATAGTAGTATAGATTAAGCCATATTAATTTTTTAGGCTCCATGGAATGGGTTTGGCTTATCCCCAGTACTTTTTTAAATGGAATTTCCTTTTATTTTAATGAGAGACTATCACATCACCCACTAATAAAATAAAGGGATAATTACATATAACCCACCTGTGGTTTGGGCGAAAATCACTTTGCCTACCCGTGGTTTGAAAAGTGTCACTTAACCCACCTGAGGTATGTTTCTGTCAATCTCTGTAACCCATCTCGGTCTCTGCTATTACAAAAACACCTTTTAACCCCAAAACAAAACATAACGCGAATCAAAACACCCAAAACTCAAAAACTTTTCGAGAGAGAGACCTAAGGTGCGATCAGCTTGTTCTTCGTGGTTTGGAGCGTCTGGAGGGGGAGAAAACACTTGTTTTGCATCATCGAAGCTAGGCAAGGTATGTGTGACTGCTGTTCATCTGCATTTGGGTTCTTGATGTCATTTTTTTATCGCGACCCACCCACGTAGTTAGGTTTTGCTATTCATCTGCACATTTAAAAAAAAAATTGTATGTTAAATGTGCATTTTGCTATTTATATGTAGAATCACTTAGGATGTAGCTAATGTACTGCTATAGTTGTTTATATAATGCGTATACTTGAAAGAATCAAGTTTATTTGTCAATGATTACACTTGTTTGTGTACTGTGGGTAATGTGGTCCCTATGAATTTGTTGGGAATTTGGTTTTGCATGTGCTTTATGTGGTCCTTTGTCCGTGTGTTGTTGTCTTGTTGTCAATTTGTTGGCTTGTTGTCTCTTTTGGCTTCTTGTCATTTTCTGCATTTCAGTATGTAAACAAACTACTTATTTGAATTGCAGATGGTTGACTTCACATTTGACATTGAAATTCATGTTGGGGGATGTTTTGTGGAGGAGCCAACCGTTGAATATGTGGGTGGATCTATACATACACTAACAGAGATTGACCCTGACAAGTTGAGTTTCTTTGAAATTCGAGATTTATGCCATCTAGTTGGTACTCCTAAAGAACACAGTAGATATAGGTATTTACTTCTTGAAGGTGGTCTAAAGCATGATTTAAGAGCCATAAAAACAGATGTAGATGTGGTGAACATGACTACCCTTCATAGGGCCTGGCCAGCTAAAAAATCATAATCTATATTGACATAGATGTGGAGCCACTAGCAGTTGAGTATCTTGATGGAGGGGGAGTGACAGATGGTGGTGTAGGTGGTGATGGAGGGGGAGTGGCAGATGGTGTAGGTGGTATAGGTGGTGGTGCAGTAAGGGATGAAATAGATTTGGAGAGTGATTATGATGAAGATGATGAGAATGATGATGAAGAAGATGTTGAGATTGGTGCAAGAGATGAAGAACAGGATGTTGAGGTTAGTGCAAGGGTTGAAGAACATAATGTTAAAGGAGATGATGATGATGATGATGATGATTGGCTAAATGAAGGCCTAGAGGGGGATGACTTTGGTGATGACATATTTGCTGTTCAAAACTCAGCTCCACAAGGTTCTGCTCAAAACTCAGCTCCACAACCATGTGCTCAAAACTCAGCTCCACAAGGTTCTGCTCCCAATATAGCCCTAAAATCAAGCAATGCACCCCACACAGCCCCAAAATTAAGCAATGCACTCCATGCAGACCCTGAGTGGGCTGAGTCAGCTCTTAAGGATGACCTGGTAAGCATAGATGGGTCTGATGATGAGCAGGTACTTGAGCAGGTAGAGTTTAATGCTAAGAGTGACATGAGAAATGTTGTACTGAAGAAAGAGATGAAGTTTCCTAATGCAAATGTGTTCAGAGCTGCTTTGAGGGAGTATGCAATCAAAAAACCTATTGACATCAAATTCAAGTTTAATGAGAGGACTAATATATCAGTTCACTACAAGAATAGGTGTGGGTGGAGATGTTATGCATCTCAAATAAGTGGAGAGCTAACATTTCAGATTAAGACCTTGACTGATGACTGTACTTGTCCCAAGTCTTTTAAAAACAGCCAAGCAACATCAGCTTATGTTGCTAAGAGGTTCATTGAGGATTTTAGCAAAAATCCAAATTAGGAGGTGAGTGGTGTACACAACCATGTGATGCAAAATTTATTTGTTGACCTAAATGTAAACCAAGTGTATAGGTCAAAGAGAAAGGCAACGAATTTGATCAATAGAGATGAGCAACTGCAATATGGTGTCCTTAGGGACTATGCACAAATGATAAACACTGTAGACAAAGGGAGTAGGGTTATACTGCAGACAGAAATGGCTGATGAGACTTCCCAGCCAAAATTTAAGAGGATGTATGTTAGTTTCAATGCTCAGAAAGTAGGATTTTTAGATGGATGCAGGCCATTTATAAGTTTAGATGGTTGTCACATAAAGCATAGATTTGGTGGGCAAATCTTATCTGCCACTGCCAAGGATGCAAATGACAGCATTTTTCTAGTAGCTATGGCTGTTGTGGAACAAGAAACCAGGAAGTCTTGGATATGGTTTTTGGAAATTTTTGCTGATGATATAGGGAGGCCAAAGGAGTATCAGTTGGTCTTCATTTCTGATAGGCAAAAGGTATGCAAGTTTTGTTTTGTTCAGTTACACTTGAATAGTTTACTTTGTTTGCTGAACTAACCTATTTTGTTTGTTTGTTTGGTTATTTACAGGGGCTTATACCTGCAATAGAGACATTATTCCTTACTGTGGAGCATAGATACTGTGTGAAATACATCTACAACAATTTCAAAGTTGATCATAAGGGATTGGAGCTGAATGATGCACTGTGGAGGTGTGCTACTACCACAACAGTAAGGGAGTTTGAGAGATGCATGCAGTACATAAGGGATTTGGATGAAAAGACATATGAGTATCTTGCAAACATTGCACCTACACAGTGGACATGGTCACACTTCACTTCTAGGGCCTTAACAAATTGTTTGGTAAATAACTTGAGTGGGTCTTTTAATGCAATGATATTGAAGTCTAGGGACAAGCCTATCTTGGCAATGTTGGAGTGGATTAGGGTTAGACTTAGGACTAGGCTTTACACAAAAAGGGAAGGGATACAAAAGTATGCTGGAAAGTTGTGTCCAAGCATACAAGATAGGTTGGAGAAATTGAAGGTTGAAAGTAAGTCATTTAGTGCTACCCCAGCTGGCAGTTTCCTTTATGAGGTAGGCAGTCAGTATGAGAGGCATGTAGTTGATCTTGTCAAGAAGACATGTAGCTGTAGGTCTTGGGATTTAAATGGCATTCCATGTAAACATGCCATAACAACCATTTATACAAACATTGAGACACCAGAAGACTACACCCACCCATGCTACTTCAAAGAAACTTACATGGAGATATACAAGGAGGTACTTCCTCCCATGCCTGGCTAGTCAGAATAGGCTGAGACTGGACAGCCTGCTCCCTTAGCACCTCACATATACAAACCACCAGGCAAGCCACCCAAGCAAAGAAAGAGGGCTTCTGATGAGCCTAGGAACCCTTACAAAGCAAGTAAGCTGAACAGACCTATAAGGTGTGGGAAATGCAAAAAGGAAGGGCATAACTCAAGAGGGTGCAAGGCTGGCATCACTGGGGAGACACCATGGCAGAGGAGACAGAGGCTTGAAAGAGAAAAAGCTGTAAGTAATTGGGATTTAAATGGCAAAAAAAAAACTTGTTTTTAAACTTACAAAGGTATTTATGTATTGAAACTGGATTTTGTTGCAGGCAAGGGGAGGGGTGCTTGCACCTAGTACCAGATCTGCACCTCAGCCTACACCCCAGCCACCATCCCAGCAGCCTACCCAGACCTACAACATGATGTCTGCCACTCAGCCTTCATCCTCACAGCAAGGAAATCAAGCTAGGTCATCTCACAGGAGAGCAGGATGGTTCTCTTCCTCACAGCCAGAGTTTCACACACCTAGGGAGACCTGGGATACCCTACCAAGTTCTTCACAGGTAACGTAGTTGAGTAACCTCTTTCTTGGATGGTTGTGTAGACTGGGATATTTTTTAACAAGTGGATCTATTTTTTATTTATTTTGTAGCCTTCACATGCAAATAGGAGCACTGGTGGTGTGAGGACTAGAGGACAGCTTGCTACATAAAGGCCACCAAAAATGAATTCAGTGGGTGGAAAGAGGAAAGAGTAAAGAGTAAAGGCAAGAAATGAATGAAGTTAGTAGGTACACATGCCAGCATTGGGAGTAAAGCTAGTGGGAACATGTGGGCCTTTTTGTTTTTTTGTGAAGACCGCTATTGGCTTTTTGTAATTATCAATTAGTATAAAAAACAATCACCTTGTTTTGAGCAATTATATGTATGTGTATATATGTGTATTTATATATATATATATATATATATTTATGTAGCTGGCCTTGGAATGTGATTTTTTGTAATTTACTAGAAGTTAAGGTACAATACACTCCAAGTTGTTATATGGAAGTTGTGGTATTACAGTTTGTATGGAACAATATTTGTCCAAACTCGATTATATGGAAGTTTATTTATTGCTACTACAGATTGTGTCCAAGTAGATTTTTCCAATATAGTGTATGAAAGTTGTTATTATGGAATGGTTGTTATGGTATGCGCAGGTAACTGTATGGAACATTTTTTGTCCAAACCAGATTATATGGAAGTTTATTTATTGCTACTATAGATTGTGTCCAAGTAGATTTTTCCAATATAGTGTATGGAAATTGTTATTATAGAATGGTTGTTATGGTATGCACAGGTCATTGATAATTGATCAATACTTCTTTCATTGAATGGTTGTTATGGTATGCACAAAATACTCAATAATTGACCAATTATTCATTCATTGACACATCAAAATATTACATCAATAGGCTAGTGCTATTACAATGCAAATTCATTAACATCATTGCCATAACTATATCTACTAACTAATTAACTACTTCAGGGCAACAATCTAGGTATCTTCACTCCAGAGAACTCAATTGAGCCAAAACACAACAACATAACAATAACAAAAAAGATCCATAACAAAATGCATGCAAACTTCCACATTCTCTGCTTCTCTTCAGCAAACATGGCATTTTCCTTAACTTTTGTACAGACAGCGCGAGCCTTTCTCTCCCTCTCCTTGGCTTTGGCTTCCTCTTCAAGAGCCTTTTCTGTCATTTGCCTAACTTCTTCTGCCGTTTCCAGAGCTATCATTTCCCTCTCATTGGCAAGTTGGAAAGCACTCTGAAGCCTAGACATCTTCTCTAAAGCCAAAGGTGCAGTTTCATTCCCACGAGGACAGGTTGGGTTATCAAGCCAAACAAAGAAAGGACACTTAGGACCAACCTTATAACGGCTACAACCCAAGAACCTCCTCTCAAAATTGTACAAACTCAAACTTGTTCTCAAAACACAAGTCTGCTCATTGCACAAGTCCACTCATTGCACATATGCCCACATGAACTTGAGAAATTACCTTTTGATGAAGACATATCAACAAAACACGATTCCTAGGAAGTACAAATTTAGACTTTCACACAGTAAGTTCGCACTTGAACAAAATCTAAAACCCTAAATCGAGAACAGACACAAATACGTGGGTGGGTTGCGATGAACAGCAGTCACACATACCTTGCCTAGCGTCGATGATGCAAAACAAGTGTTTTCTCCCCCTCCAGACGCTCCAAACCACGAAGAACAAGCTGATCGCACCTCAAGTTTCTCTCTCAAAGAGTTTTTGAGTTTTGGGTGTTTTGATTCGCGTTATGTTCTGTTTTGGGGTTAAAATGTGTTTTTGTAACGGCAGAAACCGAGGTGGGTTACGAAGATTGACGGAAACATACCTCAGGTGGGTTAAGTGACACTTTTCAAACCACGGGTAGACAAAGTGATTTTCGCCCAAACCTCAGGTGGGTTATGTGTAATTATCCCTAAAATAAAAAGTAGGGATTAAAACACACTACCACTTGTTATTGTATATTTAAAATAAAAGAACATGTCCAGTTAAAATAATATTGGAGGTAAGCCAAACCCCATGGAATCAGAAATCTGTAGAAATTTTGTGCTCACAAGGTGCATTGCACTCATTTTGTATGTGACACTTATTTAGGACAAGATTATATAACATAAATGAATTAGAATGCCATCAGCCTCATTAATCTTCTAAAATACTTTAAGTTCTTCCTCTTATACCACACTGCACCGTTCTCACATTGCAATATTGCAATATTTCTTGGAACGAATTTAAGAAGAGGCAAAAATGGAGAGAAAGATCAATAGCTCAGGAATGAGTTGCGTTTTAAGGATTTGAATCCGGTGCAATCTAGAATTCCACTAGGTGCAATACCACTAATTCCAACTAGTCTCAATCCGTGTTTCAACACCTATGCATTCCCCACACACAAAAATATAATATAATATAATATAAATTAAATTAAAAAAATAATCAAATCTCACTCCTAAGATCGAAGTAGTCAACGTTGCAATGCCCAATAAAGATGATGTTATGGATGTGAAAGGAGTCATTTTTACTGGGAGCGTGTGGTAAAGTCTGACCTATTGATGTCAATGTTGGATGTGATTCATTCAAGTATCATGGTATTTCCACCACAAAATTGCCATCAACCACCAAGCAAACATCAAAACTGTTGATACCCATGTCAACCAAACCCAAATCCAATCCCACCACCACAAGATCTCCATACCGAAAGAGAGAGATGAGAAAGGAAACATCAACCACCAAGCAAACATAAAAAATGTTGATACCCATGTCAGCCAAACCCAAATCTAGTCCCACCACCGCAAGATCTCCACACCGAAATAAAGTGATGAGAAAGGAAGCGGATCCATCGTCCATCATCAGCAAGATTTAGACAACCAAAGGCAAAGAAAGTTGAGAGAGAGTGTGTTAGATGAGATTGTGAAAAGGAAAAGAGAAAGAAAGTCAGATTTGGAAAAACAAAAATTGAGAGAAAGAGAGTACGGTGAGACTGAGAAAAAGAAAAGAGGTGAGAGAGTAAGACTTTGTTATTAACGATGGATGTTAACACCGTTTGTGTTGAAGGATTAGATTGGTCATTTTTTATAAGTTGTGGATGTGTTTGGTATTTCCTCAAACCTCAGGATAGTTTTCTTTAATTTACCCTAATATTTATTATTGTTATATTCCTATTAAGTTATATCAGCGTCAATTTACTTTGATTTATTTTGGACCATTTTGGTCCATTTGTCCTAATTCGGTCTATTTGATCCATTTTGACTATGGTTTTAATACCACTTTCATGTAAAGTATAAAAAGTGATCAAAAATTTTAGTTACCTTTCTCTTTTTTCATTAAAAAAATAATAATAATTTTATAAAAATATTTCTAAAAATTTTAGTTATCCACTTGTTAACTTTTCTCATAATTTATTACCCACCATTGTTTTATTTTTTATTTTTTGACATAATATTACCCACCATTATTGAGTGTTAGTATGTGAGCGTAATATTTAGCTGAGATGGGATACGAACTCACAATTATGTTATTTTTACCTTTAGCTACTTTTAACTATCTACCAACGGAATAACGTCCACATTAATTTGTCTAAAATTTTCGATCTATTTTAATATAAGAACTTACTCCTTTTTTCTTTTTTTTTTTATTTTACACAACTACTTTACAAAAACACTCGCATCAGATTATCTATTATACATTCTATTTTCTTGAAATACTTATTTTTTATTCTTTCTTTTTTTTTAATTATATCTCCTAAGTCCTACCCTAATCAAAATACTCTCTCTCTCTCTCTCTCTCTCTCTCTCTCTCTCTCAAACAAAAAGTGTATCCTCTCTTCGCTGCATCTTCTTCTCCTTCCCTCATCAAAACTATCTTCCCTCTCAAAGCTTCTCCTCTCAGCTAGCTCTCTCTCTCTCTCTCTCTCTCTCTCTCTCTCTCCACTTGTTGTGCTAGATTATGGTGGTGGGTGTTTTTGATTTTGGATCTCCATTGTGTTTGATTTGGGTTCTCTGCCGCCGCTGTTGCTTCTTCATTTGTTCTGTATTGGATTTTATTTTGGGTTTGGGTTGATGGGATTAAGCCATTGGATTTGATTTGGGATTCCAATTGGTGGGTCAATCAAGTATGATAGGATGATCTAGGTTGTGACTTGTGGTGGTGATGGCTGGGTTTATATGAGCTAGAGAGATGGTGAAAAGAAGAAGAGAGAAAGAGAGAGAGAGAGAGAGAGAGAGATGAAATAATTATAAATTAATAAAATATTATAATACAATGCTACGTTAACCTTGTATATGTAGTAGGGTGTTTTTGACGAAAAATGTGTTAATTTGACAACTTTTTCTAATGTGAATGCTTGATATGAATGCTCTATGGGGGCAACACAGGCAACAGGTCTAGTCGTTTAGCACACTTCACAAACACAAGTTTAGTCGTTTATCACACACTTCACAAACATCAGCTTGACACCTTCACCTAAATTGGCTACGTCCCACCAATTTTAAGATTTATCATTAACCCCTTCCCATAAGAAGAAAAAATTAGTCAAGGTCAAACTCAAGCTACTCCACACTTCAATTAGGGTTCCTCTACCAAAAAATAGTTGATTTGTTTACGCCCCTTGGGGATCAACAAGGAATGCATGCCACGGTTGTGAGAAGTGAGAACTAGAATGTAGGAGTAAGCCATTTACGGAGGCATTAGATTGTAAGGCTTCCTGATCATTCTATCCTTTGGGGACTGGAGCTATAAACAACCATCATTCACTATATCTGTTTAACAAAACTTGAATATCATAGATGAACCCAGATACACTTTTAAACAAACCGGTTTGTAACAAAAGTAAAAACAAGTCTCTTAAGTAACAAACATTAAATGATCATTGCCCAGAGTGCATATCAAAATAAGAATGACAAATAACCTCCATAAGAGTACCTAATAGTCTAGCAAAACTTTGGATTGACAAAGTCAGAAATGACACTTCTTGCTCAACAATTACTAAAATCAACTTAAACTCTAAATCCCCTGCTGTTCCTCTTTCCTCTAGCCCTCTCAAACTTCCTTCCCTTTGCTCGCACATAGGGCTTGGTGTGGCTGTGTGGCACACCAGGAGCGGGACCAAAATGTTTCACAGCTTCACGACCCTTCTTTGGACCTCGAAGAAGAATCTGCATCCAAGATAATGTTTACTAATTTAAATTTTGGAACTCTCAAGTGATTCAATAGTCAGCAAATACGACAATCACCAATATAGAACAATTACTAACAGAGAACTATAGAAAAACATGAAACATTCATAGTGGCATCAAAGTCAATACCGTGTTCTGTCCCAATGGAGCCCTTAGCGCCAGCTGATCAAACGTCAAGCACTCACCGCCTGCCTTCTCAATCCTGGCCCTTGCAGTCTCAGTAAACCTAAGTGCTGTAACCTTCAAAGCAGGAACTTCATATACCCGAATATCATCAGTCACAGTCCCCACAACCACAGCAATCTTACCATCCTACAAGGCCAACCACAAATGCAATAAGGTTAAAAAGACCAATAAGATTTACAGTTTTGTTTCCAGGAATTAAGTAGACAAAGAAAAATACAAACCTTTCCTTCCATATATCGGATCAACTTAGACAATGAAAGTGGAGGCTTGTTTACTTTGCTCATGAACAAGCGCTTGAGAATCACCGCATTGAAATTGCTGCCAGTTCTCCGAACAAGGAACCGGTAAAGCTAATCAAGTAGCATCAAGTCAGGTTAGATACAATTGACAAACATACACATGTACACAAACATATGGAAACAAGAACCATTATCAATCCATTAACTGCAAACATGTTTTTTCTCTTTGAAGATAAAGAACACAGTGAACATTATTGAAATACAGCCAAACTTATAAATAACCATCTTAAGAAGAAAACATAATCACATAACAGAGTGCTTTTACCTCAAATTACTTGATATGAAAGAAAAATCAAACAGGGATAAGCTTTAGCATGGTACAAACTAAGGAAAAAAATATACAGAGCAAGAGCAGAATAGCATTTTTTTTGAAAATGTGATAGGGCTTATAGGGTCAGCAGAGATCTATAAATTCACGACAACTGTGATAACTCACTTTATTTATTATGTAAGTTTATATAATATTTTTAAAATTACATTATGAGTAAGTAATATGTTAAGCAAAGAACACCCCCACACCAGTGGTGTGTGTCCTGGGCTCAAACTAGGATACACAAATCTTTTTTTTTTTTGGTCTCTAATTTCACTTCCCACCTTTCAAGGACACTAAAAAAAACCTTAGGTATTAAAATGGTTGGGTTTTTATAGTAAACATAAAAACAAAAGTGAGCCTCCAAGGTTTTGCTCAAACTGAAAGACACCAAAACCCCATCTTGAACATCAGGCATATGTCAGAAACATTAAAAACACATAAACACTAAATTAACAACATTTCCTCAATCAATATCTTTCACTCTTTTTATCATTTTTTTTAGAGTTCACAAACTTATAAAGTGGCTAAGTTTCAAAATTTTCTACGTCTAAATCCAAATCCTGCCCATAAACAAAAGTGGGTCATCTTCAATATTTTCCCAAGACCCCAAAACCAAATCACAAACACATTATACACAAGTACTCAAAATACAACATTTCCTCCGAATTTTTTACATTTCAACAGCAACAGAGAAAGATTGTCAAGTCCAAATTCTACCCACCGACAAAAGAAGAAGCTAAAAAATGGGTCTTTTCCAATGTTACCCAAAGATTAAAAACCAAATCATAAATATAAAATCACACATACATAGAAACAAACATGCGTAAATATACAAAAATAAAAAGTGGGTTTTTGGGGAGAAACCTTGACGAGGAGTTTAAGGTATATATCATTAGACTTTGGAGCCGTACGCTTGCTCTTCTTGACCTTGCCTCCTGCGACTAAATCAATCCCCTAATGAAACACACAAAACATTAACGCTGATTCAGATTTACAATCACAAACATAATAAACGGACATACAGACAAAGATAGAGAGAAAGAGAGAGAGATACCATTGGAGCTAAAGGGTTTGCTAGAAGAGCTCTCTCTGTGTTGTTGAGGTGGATACGCCGACTGCTGTGAGGAACAAACTAGCTAGGGTTTTGTTTTTATGAGAGTTTCTGCCTTTTTATGTGGCGTGGCATCAGGGTGTACTGGTTTTCATGGGCTTCGTTTTCTTGGGCTCTAGGTGTCTATGGGCTAAACAAACAAAAAAAAGGCTGTTCATGTTGGTTGTTGGGCCACTTAGCCCAATAATACTACATGGATATGGGATTGTCTTAGTCACCTCATATATATATATATATATATATATATATATATATATTAATAATGTTTTGATAGGACTACTTTGTAATATTAATTAATGGCTTTTTTTTGTTACTCAAAAAAAAAAAAAATTTAATTAGTGACTTTTGTTAATAGGTGTCAAAGCGCATTCATTAATGAGGCTTTTGAAACGACCTCATCTAAAGTTAATAATAATAAAAAAAAAGGATTTTAGGCTAAAATTAACTCAAATCCCTTTATAAAATGGCTCGACTGCATTGTTATTTCACTTTAATGGGTGCACTTCAGTAGTTGTCAACTAGAACCTCACTTAACTAAGAATTTTATTAGTTTTAAATCAACTTTTTCTTTAATGGATAAGAAAATATTCGTTATAATTAAAATATATTTGTTAAGAGTAATTTAAATATGAATGTAGTAAATAACACCATTCATTGATATGTTCAATTATTTATTTTGTTTCTACTCGCATTGTTTTCTCAATTTTGTGTGGTTTAGCTTGTGTTCATTGTCTACATGACTTAGAGAGAATCATTTGTCTCTAAAAGGTGACATGATGTACAAAAGAAACTTGACATTAGGACTGGGTTAGGTTGGTTAAATTTCAACTCATGTAACCCAATACTCATGACATTAGGTTGGGTTAGTTTGATTTATTTTGATATTTTTAAGACAATACACATGTCCCTAAAAGATGACATGGTACACAAAATACATGTAACACAATTGCTAATGGTGTTGTAGCTTGATGATATTGTTTGATACCTTGAACTCTTCCACAAGAAAAACCTAAACTTGAGTTCATATACCCTTCACAATTTTGTAAGGGAAAAAAAATACATGACACAATCCTCTCTCTCTCTCTCTCTCAAATTGATTACATGAGTGTGGACACATACAAAAGAATCAAATGTTTTAACATCCCATATACTAAAGAATCCAATTCATTGACACATAATACACAATTCATGACTTTTGTTGTCTTGTTTAGGGCCAACTCTATCATATAGGCGACCAAGGTAGTCGTCTAAGGCCCCCCTAAAAAATGGCCACTCTTTTAATTCATATAATATAATATATTTATATTATATTTCAATTAAGACTTATTTATCCTTTTACCTATATTAAATAAAAAATATTTAAGGTCCTTTTATTAGCTAATAGAATGCATTGTATATTAAAAATGCCCTACTATAATTGAAGTCATTGACAACTAGTTTGTAATTTTTTTTAAAAAAAACAATAGAAAAAAAGAGTCTATAAATTCTAGTCATTATCACATGGATTGATGTATCACATCAACCCACATTCAGCTAAAAATTACTACATCAACTCATTTGTTACTTTATTTTAATTTTTATATATTTTTTAATTAGTGTGATTTTTCCCATTTCTATTGTACCTATTTTAAAAAAAATTGAAGTAATTCATTTAATTTGTATCTTTTAAGTATATTTTCATTAGTTATTTTTTAAGAATAATCTACTTTTTGGACTAGTACCAATTTATTCAATTATATGATGAATAAATTTTTATTTGTACAAGTTTAGAGTGTAAAGTGACTACATCATTTAGTAAAGTTGCAATCTTAATTTTGATAAATTAGGTCTAGTATTCTATACTCTAAATTTGATTTTAGTTAAATTATTATTTTCTGTTATAAATCATGCTTCATTTATTTATAAATTTTTTTTAAAATTATAAATGTCTACTAGAAAATATCCATCTAGACATGAAATAAATATAAAAAAAAATAATAAAAAAAGAAGAGAAAACTAGAAAAATAAATTGAATCTCAAAATATATTTATAGATAAATTCGTTATTAATATTAAACAAAACAAAAAAAAAATTTTAGGGGAAAATATAACAAATGAACAAGAAATCGAATGTGACAATACAAATGTTATGGGTTCTATTTTGTCTACTGGACTTCAGTGGTCTTGGCTTGGTCATGTGTAGGCTGATATCCAAGCTCTCCTAACTCATCTATGGTGGTTCTCAGTTTGCCGTGTTCGCCGAGATGCTAATTTCGTGACTCATGTTTTGGCCCGTTATGTTAGACATATCCCTTCTAATGTATTTTGGTTGGAGGACTCTCCTCCCCCTGCTATGGAGGTTTTGTATTCTAATTTGGCTCATTTGCCTTTATAAATGATAATTCGATTTGCTTTCAAAAAACAAGAAACTCATTGATAATAATGTAAATAGTCTTAATTAAATAAATATTATTTAATATTTAAATATAAAAAATAAAATAAAAAGTCTCGTTTAAATTTTTTGCCTTAAACCCCTAAATTAACTGTAACATCTCATAAATTTAACCAAATAAACCAAAAGATGTAGTGAATAACCAATAAGGGTGTGTTCACAATAACAATAATCAAATTTATTGGAAAACTACCTCATAGACTTGTACAATCTCTTGCTTTAATGCTAGAAGTCCTGCTATGTTGACTATAAACAATATGTCTACTCACTACCCATGTGAAGTTTGAGCAAACCTTTGCTAGACTGACATGAAAAACAATTTGATGATCACTTTTTTAGCCATAGTTCCCCAATGTTTTTTTTTTTTTTTTTTTTTTTAATTCAAGATAGAAATTCTACTCTAACTTAATATAAGTGTATATGTGTGTGAAACTCTCTTCTGGAGACTAGAACCCCGGCCCTTGCCCTCCACACCCCACAAACACTTATATTTGTGAAGTGATTATTGCATCAAGGGTGTGCAGTGATATAGTTTCCCAATGTTCTAACGCAAGGGAAAGGTTGCTCTCTTTCATTCTATATTTCAAATATTAGCCATTGACCTTCCATGTAATGATGTTTCCTCCCGCCCATTTTTATCAAACACAATAAATGTACCAAAAACATTTTAAAGAAACAAGAAAAAGATATTTTCTTAAGAGAGTCAAGATTGTAGAATTCATCCCCCAATTAATAATGACAAAGAATCTAATTAAAAACTTAGTTGTGAAATTTGGTTTTGAATCCTAAACGGCCTCTAATATTCTTCTTAATATTTCTTAGGATTTGCTCCTCTGACCAGACTACACTAATTCATGAACTATAGCATTTCTTGTAATTAAATATAGTTTATAGTAGCCCACAAAGCAAGCTTTTGCAAATGGAGGTTCTTAGTTATTTCCCTTTTAGATTAGTATCTTGCTAGTTACTCTTACGCCTCACAAGATAGTCCTATAACAGTATCCCCAATTCTTTTGACAAGAGAACAATCAAAGAGTAATAAGTGTATACTTTTAATGCATCTCATACAAAACACACACAAACTATCACCAATATATCCCCTCTAAATTTAATCTTATACTATAAAGCATTTAAACTTTTTTTCGCGCGCAACATAGATCATTAAACTATTAACTTGAACTTGATATTTGTCAAAAACAGGCCTTTTTAAACATACACATATACGTAAACATAAAATTGGTTTTAAACATGTGAAAGAAATTAATAATTTTTAGATTAATTCCACATGTGTATTTATTTTTAATATGCTATGTATATCTTTCATTTTCACCATATTGAACCATATAAAAGGTGAAAAAAAAAGGTTTAGGTTAAACACTTGAAATCATGTGTAAAATTGTGTAAATAACAAGTGTGTAATAAATATTGCTAAAAAAGTTTTAGATTTGCACGAGGTGACTTCTTTAATGGAATATTATTTTTAAAGAAAAATTCTACTCAAATTTAGTTTTTTCTTAACTATGGTGAACTCTATCCAACTAATGACACTTTCCATTTCCTTATTCTTGAAAAGAAAAAAAAAAAAGAAAAAAAAAAAACCTTATTCTAGAATATCCAACA
>JARYZH020002492.1:0-15457 GCA_030021035.2 Notholithocarpus densiflorus
AATTATTTTTTTCTCTTTCTAAAAAAATTATTTTTTTCTCACCAATATTAGCTAATAATAACCTACCACTTAAAATTTATTGTGAAAGTATTGTGAAAATATTGTGAAAGTATTGTGAAAATATTGTGAAAATATTGTGAAAATATTGTGATACCATTTTTTTTTCCTTTTTTTTCCCTCTTTTTCTATCCTCCCCACACGTACCGCATTTCTTTTTCTGTTTTTTCCCTTTTTTTTTTCTCCTCCACACACGTACCCTTACACTTTTCTTTTTTTACTTCTTTCCTCTTTTGCAACCTACCACTTCCTCCAAACTCCAGAACGTTCCAGCTCTCCTTCTTCCTCTTCTTTTTTTTTTTCCTTTCTTCCTTTCTCCCTTTTCTCTTAGCACTTCCTTTCTCCCTTTACTAAAATTATACCCTTACTCTTTTCTTTTTTTTCCTTTACTCTTTTCTGTTCTTTGTTTTTCCCAGAACGTTCCACAGACTCACAGAGCTCTCCTTCAGTCATTCTTCCTGTTTTTTTTTTTTTTTTTTTTCCCCTTTTCTCTTAGCACATCGTCTGTAACACCCATGCAAGGGATTGATTTTTTTTTTCCTTAGCTGATTTGGGAATTTGTTATAGATTTTTTTGTGTTTGGATTTGGAAATTTGTTATTGAGAAGGCAGAGCAGAGAGATGAGATGAGAGGAATGAGGACCGCGTGAGAACTGAAGCCATTTATCAAGGGTAATTTGGTATTTTTCGGCAGAGCCCAACGGATACCATTCAAATGCGCATTCGACTTTTTGTTTATGCACTTCCAGAGGTCCATAATTGTCTTGCGCGTTTATGCCTTCGTCCAAAACGCAACTTTTATATAAAAGTTGCGTTTCTGCTTCACCAAACGGTAATTTCTGTCCAGCTTTTAAACAAACGCGCGTTTCAGCCTCTAAAACCTGAAACAAACGAGCACATAATGTGGTACCCTTTTTTTGATAAAACATAATGCGGTACCTTGGTTAGGGATTGGGGAAACCAACATTAATGTGTGAAAAAAAAAATGTTAGTCTATATATTGCCCAAACGACCTTTTAATCCATTCCTCCTCAATTAGTTTGGAAAAATTGGTGGTAGTCAACTTTTTATTTCAAAAAATTTGGAGCCACATGGTGCGCTACGTAGGTAAGCTTTTCAAAACGCCATCAAATATATTTAGTTGACTTGTTCCTCAAACTTTATTAACATTCATTTGGATTTTTGTGTTCCCAGTTCTAACATGCTATGGAAAAAATGGAAAAAAAAGGGGGTGAGAAGTGAAATCGGTTCCCACTAAGACCGATCGGCAATAGGGTAGACTATTTCTTTGTCAGCTTAGCAACAATTTTTCTTATTTTTCTTATTCGAGAAGTTATTGGAGATTATTTTGCCAAACCCTCCTAGATTGAAGTTTTTCTCTAAAATAAAACATCCACACATGGCAGGTTATTTATTTTATCACAATTTTATTTTATTTTGTTTTATATAGGAAAAATTCTGCTACACATACACTACTACACACAAAAAATGAACTGAAATCATGACTAAAAGTCACATATTTCTAAATTGAAAATCATGACTCATTTTTTATGTGTGTAAGAGTGTGTGTATTAGTAAGTGTGTAATAAACACTAATATTTTATATATAGGATTTATATTATCACTTGACAATTTCTTTTTGCTAAAGAAAGCAGGGCTGTAAATAAGTTAAGCTTTTCCGAGTAATACATGTTTGAGCTCGGCTTGTTAATAAATGTTTAGTGTTCAAGCTTGAACCAAGCCTAAAACCAATGTTCAAGCTTGAACTCGTTAGAAAGCCCAAAAGCTTGAACTTGGCTTGGTTTGGCTTGGCTTGATTCATTAGTCAATTCAATCTCGAGCTTGATATTAAGCTCAAAATTTGAGCTCAAAATCAAGTTCAATATCCACTATCCAACACAATACATTATCAAATGCTTAAATTTTCAAAAATCAAGTAAATAAAAACAACATACTGTTCAAATCACAAAGCTAAGCTGCTATAAAACAAAGTTATATAGAAATTTCAAGAAAGTTAAACAAAAAATGAGGTTAAAGATAGGTTTTCTCAAACAAATCATCCAACCTACAAATCATCACAAACCACCATGAGGTGTCGATCCAAAGGAAATCTCCACAAACCATCACAACAAATCACTCAACTTTGATCTGTGATCTCCAAGACATTTCTCGTGGCCACCGCGTGCTCCACCATCTGATACTAACCAAGTTGAAGCTTCACCATCTCCACGCTCCAAATTGAAGCACCTTGCACCACCACCATACGGCCACACCTCTAATCTGACCGGTTCTTAAGAGAGAGAGAGGCAGCTAAATGGAGACAAAGAGTGAGATAGGGACAAGGAGAAGAAATAGACATAGAGAGGGAGGGGCTCTGTTTTGAATGTGAAAGGACCATATGCGGCTCACTTGGATTAAAAAAATTTGTAATGAAAGTGGTGCTTAGTCAGTTTAGAGCGAAGGGAAAATTTAATGTAATGGGTAGTGGTTTCATGTGGGATATGTATATGTGTAATGGATTTATTTATTACTAGTAAGTTACCCGTGCGATGCATGGATAATGTTGTAATATTTTATGTAAGATAGTTTTAAAGAATGTTGTACATGTATTATAGCATAATTGTTATATAACTTTATTAGTAATGAGTTCATCATAAAAAGCAACAATTATAAATTGCACACATATCCATTATAATTATTCAATTGAAGTAATGAGAAAAAAAAAAAAAAACTTTTGAGGAATATTGTAGAATAAAAGTTGATATAGAATTTGTCTTCCTCTTTCTCCTTAATTCTAAAACAAAATACACATTCCAAACACTCACAATCAATCACATTATTTACAAAAACCACAAATCTACAGCGTTCAACCTTAATATCAAAATCATAATTGCTATTGTCACTCAATATAAAATGCAAGCACCCCTTCCTTGGTTATAGCCAGCTCATACAGGTTAAGATTAGATGAGACAACAATAATAGAGCTAGGTAGGTGTCATCGAAAGATTGAAGGTATATAATATTATTTTTGGTCTGTGTGTATTTGACATTGGATGGCCTGAAGGGCTATGAGTAGGTATATATAAAAGGGTAGAAGTACAAGAGGTAAAAATTGTGAATTAAATTGCAAAGAGTTTTATGTGTATGCATAAGGGATGAAAAGTCTTGAAACATTGAACCAAAGGATACAAATTATATAAAATGCAAGCACCCCTTCCTTGGTTATAGCCAACTCATACGGGTTAGGATTAGATGAGACAATAATAATAGAGCTAGGTAGGTGTCGTCGAAAGATTGAAGGTAAATAACATTGTTTTTGGTCTGTGTGTATTTGACATTGGATGGCCTGAAGGGCTATGAGTAGGTGTATATAAAAGGGAAGAAGTGCAAGATGTAAAAATTATGAATTAAAATGCAAAGAGTTTTGTGTGTATGCATAAGGGATGAAATTTTTTGAAACATTGAACCAAAGGATACAAAGAATATTTATATTTCAATTAGAAAATTCTCGAAACATTGAACCAAATGAAACAAAAACTCAATATTTAATTTGTTTTTATCTCTAATGTGGTACTTGACAAATTTTAATTTTCTTTGCCATAGAATGCCCTACTTGACAGAAACTCATACTTTTTCACATGATGTTTCTACTTTTATATATATTGATTATTAAACACATATCAAGATTGTTATTAAGTCTATAAACGATCTTAAGCTTGGCTTGATTTATATTGAGTCCTACTGCTCACGAGCTTGGTAATGAACATTTTTTTTTTTTTAGGCTTGGCTCTTTTATCAAACAAGTTTAAAACTATGGCTTAAGTTTGACTTGTTTATAAATAAATGAACATAAACGAACTTTTATCGAACCAAACCTGAATGGCTTGATTCGTTTATAGCTCCAAAAGATATATACAAAAGCGCATAAGATACAAAAAGATAACGAAACCAATTAGGAGGCCTGATCCTTACTATTAGCCAAGAAAATGTTGATAGATACGCCTCAGCTAAGATTTTTTATTTATTTATTTATTTTTGGGGTGAGAAAGACGCATCATTTAAGGTTGATAAGTCAGCTTCACTATTCTGTTCATCTATAAATAATAATAAACAAAACCACTAGTTTGTTCAAAACAATATAGTTATATACAAATTTAAAAATAAAAATATTACTAAGGACTCATAAATTTTCATTCATTTTTTAACGGTTGATATAGTAAGTTGTGATTGGAATAATATAATATAGCTCCGGTAACCAATCACAACATATTACACAGCAATTGTGAAAATTTTGTCTTAACTTACAGAAAAACAGGGACAAAAACAAAGTAGAGTATGCATACATACCAAATGTATGTATACATATACATACAATAATACCCATGATTACCACCCCTAGAATGCATCAACTAGATTACACATATTAATGAACAACAATGGAATGAACCGGCGATGGAGGAACTGGAATTTCTATTGTTCCCTCCAACATCAAGACTACATTCTTCATGGAAGGGCGCAAAGCTGGATCTTCTTGAACACACCACAAGCCCACCTTCACCATTCTTTCCAATGTCGTAGTGTCTACATTTTCATCTTTCACAAGCTTGGCCAACTCTCCTGCAGCAAAGCAGTTATATACCCAGTTAGAAAGAATTATCTCATCTGCGGTTGAAACATTTACTTCAATGCTTCTTCTACAACAGACAATCTCCAAAAGCACAATGCCAAAGCTATATATATCGGTTTGTAACGATATTAAGGGATTCGTTTGCCATTCAGGCGCTAAATATGCACTCGTCCCTTCCGCACCCATTGTGGCTCTTGATTGATTTGACATAAGTATTTTTGCAAAACCAAAATCGGAAATCTTTGCCATCCAATTATCATCCATGAGTATGTTTTGAGGCTTTATGTTGCAATGGATAATACGGACTTCGCTCTCTTCATGCAGATAGAGAAGTCCTCTGGCCACATCTAGTGCAATTCTTTTTCTTTCTTTCCAAACTGGGGGCCTCTGAGACTTGAAGATCAGATCTGCAAGTGAGCCATTGTTCATGTACTCATAAACTAAAAGCTTCTTAGGTCCCTCAATACAAAAACCAAGGACACGAACCAAGTTTTTATGATGAGTTCGTGCAATTGCAGTAATTTCAGCCCGAAATTCCCGTTCCCCTTCTTCCACAGCATTCTCAAGTCTCTTTACAGAAATAATTTTGTCACCCTTAGGTATAGTCCCTTTATAAACTGCTCCAAATGAACCCCTACCTAACTCTTCCTTGAAGCCATCTGTAGCAATCTCAAGCTCGTTGTAAGAAAATGACTGCAGAGTAAACTCTTCAGCTAATCCCAAGTTCACGTTTTCTGACAGTTTTCTGTACCTGTCAAATTTGTGCCTGTACACCAAGATGGTAGAGGTTGCCAAAACAAAGCACAAGCATAAAACTAAACCCAAAATTATAGAAAGTATCAAAATCAGACTTCTCTTGCTTTCAATCAAGACTTTATGGACTTGACGGGGACGGTCTAAAATTTCTGTATTTCCATTACTTACCCTGAAGAAAGCCATAGTTGATTTGTTTTCATTTTTTATTCTACCATATCTAAGCGGAAGCTTATATTTTCTGCAATAAGCATCCGTATACAATACTGCTCCACAATTACAATCTTCCAGGCAAGACTTGCCACAACCTTCTTCTTCTTCCATTGGTATAAATGAATAAGGATCATCGCTCCACCACACATTCTGTAAAGAAGTGATATTGTATAGCATTGATGGATCTTCACTGCGTATGCAATCATCTTCATTGTAGCTCTGGTGGCAGCCCAGGAACTTGTTGCTGGTGTTGATGAAATCAAATCCAGGATAGCAGTTACAGTCAGCTTTGCTACCCATGCCTGAGCAGTATCTGTTGAGTCCACAGAAACCCTTGACGTCACATTGATCAGACAGAGCGGACCACTCCATCAACATACTCGAGCTATTATCGCTCTTAAAGTGGTGTAAATACAATCGAAAGATCCCATCTGCATCAAGTGTTGCACGGTAGATTGTCGTTCCATTCTTGTCAGGATATGAGCTATTTGCCAAAATTAGCCCTCCCAACCTCTGGGGAAGGAATAGAACGCCTAACCGAGTTAGAGTAAGATTGGAATACTGATCAGCATTATCAATACCAGAGGACCAATATGCATCATTGGAGACATACGAGCTGTTTACAGGGTAGGCTACGAGGTTTCCATCACTCTGCATATTAAGCGAATAACGTCCACTCGAGTGGTCTGATATAGACACACTTGAAACCAAGTGACTGCCTCTAGAGAGATTCTGACCACCTAATATGGTGTCAGTTGGAAAATCAAAGCTATCCCAGATTACAGAGGAATCATTCCTGTAGAGCACAAAATTACCAGCATCGAGCATAGCAACTGAAGTTGCAGGGTCATCCACATCAGAAATCGAAAAAACTTTGCCTTGCTCTGTTCTAAGCAGCAGTTTACCATCAATAGTAAAGTTCAGTGTAGCACTGGAGGTTACATGTGGGTCATCTCGATTTGCAGTCCAGATGATTGTCTTTTCAGTTTCATTAACCAGCCATATTCCGATCGCGAAGCCATCATCTTGTGGATAGAAACCAAATGCAAAAAGACCAGAAGGTGAGAGCCAAGAAGTACGGTTTGCATTGGGAGAAAGAGAAGAACCTAGAAGTATCAACTTGGACTGGTTTTGTTGAGCGTTTGCATGAACGGGAAGTAGGAAAAGCAGCAGTAAGGGCAGAACTGGTATGGAAGCCATGAGACAGAGTGAGATGAGAGGGATCAGACTTGAGAGTGTATTAAAGAGGAGTAGTGTTTATTATGAACACTATTTGCGTGTTAAGGACTAAGGATACGTGGATTAAAGTGTGTAACAACATTTTCTCTAAAGAGAATGTTCTACATTATATATATATATATATATATATATATATATATATAAATATATATTTATATAAAATATAATATAATATAATTGTCTTATGAACAATTTTCTTTGTGGGAGTTTTTTTCCTTGTTAATATTGTGATGTTAGAAACAATTGGTGATGTGATCGTTTAATTTTAGGTGGAAATACCATTTTAGAGTCCGAATCAATTTCGTTATTAGATTTTGATAGTAGTCAATTTGGTGCCTGATATTTTTAACAAGCAGTCAATTTGTTTATTGAAAATGTTTTACTTTTTATTCTTAAATTTTTTAAAAAGATATATTTTCATCCCTAAATTATTGGGAAAAAAAAAGTTCTTTTTTATTCGTAAATTAGTCTCCAATCTATTAAAAAAATGTTTTGCAGATTTTAAAGGTGAAAACAAACTTTACTAGGAAACAAAATAATATTTTAACTTAAATTTTTTCATACAACTATGGTAAACCCAAATCTGATGCTAGCTAGATTCACTCATGGTGCCATTGTGTTGCTCGTGGGTTTGGATTCGATTCCGATGGTACTTGTGGCTCTGCCAATGCTATTGTTAAAGAGAGAGATTTGAATAGATGAGAGAAACCAAAAAATAGGAGAAAATGAAAAAAAAAAAAAAAAAAGTGAGGGATTTTGTGGTGTAGATTGAAGATTGAAGGTTAGAAAAGATCAAATCCGTGTTGATCTATGTGATTTGATTTTGGGGGATTTGATAAACAAGTCTCTTTCTCTAGGCCGAGTCATGCCATTGCGAGTCAGGAAATGAAGAACAATTTCCAGATTTGGGTTGTCATTTCCCTTTCACTTGTTCCAAACACAGAACGAAGCCGTTGAAATTCAGTTGCACTGCGAGTTTTCCAAATCTGCTAAGAATGCTTTATTATAATAAAATCAAGATGAGGGTTTAGAGAATCTGGGAGATGTGGGTTATTGCAAATTTGGGTTTTTTTTAAAATTATTTTTATTTTATTGCAAATATTGATTATAGAGTCCAAGATTACAAATTTCATTCTTCCTTTTTCTTTTTCCGTGTTCTTCTTATTTGAAGTTAAATTTTATTTTAAATTTGTTTAATTTTTCTTTTATTTTATGTTTTTAAGGTTTTTTTTTTTTACTTGGACTTTTTAATCCTTCAAATGCTTATGTGCTCTTTTTATCATGTCAACTAATTTTTGGGTAAACTAAATATTTGGTCTATATTCTATACACCATATTTCAATTTAAACCTTAACATTTCAATTGTGTCAATTTGGTACCTAACCTTTCAATACTGTGTCAATTTAGTTCATGTCATTATCTTTTGGATGAATATTGATGACGTGTCTAATGGCCAAAATAAAAAATTAGCTTTTAGTGATGTGAAAATACACTAAAATTTTATTTTGGCCATTTGCCATGTAATCAATTTTCATCCAAAAGATAACGACAGAGACTAAATTGGCACGACACCAAAAGGTTAGGAACCAAATTGATACAATTAAAAGGTTAGAGACTAAATTGAAATATGGTGTATAGGATAAGGACCAAATATGTAATTTACCCATAATTTTTTTAACATTATTTTATTAGCCATGAATTGTGTTATTTGTTTGCTATGTAGGCATTTTTCGGTAGTAAGTTGAAGGTAGGGACCAAATTAACTACAAGTTGAAAATAATATAGATCAAATTGATTGTGACCCCAAAATATAAGAACTATAATGATATTTTCAACTTAATTTTAATGTTATTATAACATGATAGAACTTGGGATGTAATAAATACTTGTTTATTTTAAGTCGGATATTTGTTTTAATTGATATGGTGGTGCTATTTCTTGCTGTTAGAGTATTTATCGCCTTGTTTTATTTTATGGTGTGCTTTTAATTTAGAATCCATTTCCTTCTCTCTTGTGTGTTTGTTTCTTAAAAAAAATTTAGCATAATTCCGTCGTGGAAGCTAACCTAGGGGCGTGCCTGAAATACTTTAATCATGCACATTCATCATTCAAATGCACTATGGGAAGGATGTTTGGAGTTCAGAAAAATCAGTGGCAAATATTTCAGCAAATTAAGGCTTAACTATTATTATCTTTTTTTAAAGAGATTGTAAAATAGTTTGTGCCTCTAACATTACTCTTTTATAAAGGAGATTAAATTCTATAAGGATATGGTATAAAACCTAAGGTTATGTTTGGTAACCGTTTTTGTTTTTTATTTTTAAAAATTTGTTTTTGAGAATATAAAGAAAAAAAAACAATTTTCTTGTATTTTTTAAATCAAAAACATGTTTGGTTAGTTGAAATTAAAAAAATAATTTTTTGAAGAAAAAAAAAAAAAATACTAAAATATGTTGTTATTATAATTTGAACTTTAATGCTAACTCACTAAATGAGACAGGTTCATTAAACAAAATGTGTGTTTTCTTTGACTTTTGAAAACTAGAAACTGGAAAACGGCATATTGCATGTTTCCAGTTTCCCTCACAAATTGAGTGTTAAGAATAGTTTTTGTTTTCTGTCCATTTTGAGCTGCCAAAAAAGTTTTTTGTTTCAAAAATTGAAAATTGTTTTTGAAAACAAAAAATAAGGGGAAAAAACAATTACCAAACATAGCTTAAATTTAACTTCCTCCAATCTTGAAGATGAGAGAAAACAGATTCCAGCCATGCAATAAAGTATGAATAGAATCCTAGAGTCCATAAAATACATATGCTCAGGGGCAAAGCCAAAAAGTTTTTCTTGGGGCCCAAGATAAAATTATTATATTTGATGTGCAATTAAAAAAAAAAAAAAAAAACTCAAAGTACGACATACCAACATACATATCTTGGTGCTTTAGCTTAAAAAAATTAATTATTAAATTTTTTGCTAATTAGTTCTTAAAAGATTCATCATCTTTTCAGTTACAGGAGTGTGCTTAAAAGATTCATCATCTTGACAAGTATTGGAATTTCCAAGAAGATAATGCATGAAAGTTAATTGATAGACCAACTACTAGAAGTGTGCTTAGAGCTTACTACTAACATTCCACAAGGTATCTTGACCTTTAAGTCATCTAATTAACACAATCATATATAGAAGGCCTAACTTTATGAAAATGAGAGACATTGTTCTAGCCACGCAAAACCACAAGAATTGAAATCTAGAGTCTACCGAAGATAAATTAGCCCTATTCTTTTCTTTTCTGTAGGCATCTTCAAGAATCCAAAATGAGTATCCTCAAAAAAAAAAAAAAAAAAAAAAAAAAAAGGGAATCCAAAATGAGAAAGTTGACTGAGTAACAAAACAAAAAACAAAAAGACTTTAAATGCACGAACGAAAAATTATAGTCATGATTATATTAGTTAATTGAAGTGGACTGAGTCATGTATAGCAAAACCCAATAAATTCATAACAGTTGTCCTCATGATATGACACTCGACCTCCACCAATCATCTTGACTTCTAAGTCTTTAAACTCTGAAAGAAGTAACTTGAAGATGAGAGAAAACAAATTCTACCCATGCAATAAAGTATGAATTGAATCCTAGAGCCCATAGGATACTTATGCTTAGGGGCATAGCCAAAAATGTTTTCTTGGAGCCCAAGATAAAACTATTATATTTGCTGTGCAATTTAAAAAAAAAAAAAAAAAAAACTCAAAGTATGGCATACCTACATAAATATCATGGTGCCTTAGCTTAAAAAAAATTAAATATTAAATTTTTTGCTAATTAGTTCTTTAAAGATTCATCATATTGTTAGTTACAGAAGTGGGATTAAAAGATTCATCATCTTGACTAGTATTGGAATTTCCAAAAAGATAATGCATGAAAGTTAATTGATAGACCAACTTCTAGAAGTGTGCTTAGAGCTTACTACTAACATACCACAAGGTATATTGACCTTTAAGTCATCTAATCAACACATAATCACATATAGAAGACCCAACTTCAAGAAGATGAGAGACATCGTTCTAGCCATGCAAAACCACAGGAATTGAACTCTAGAGTCCACAGAAGATAAATGAGCTCCATTCTTTTCTTTTCTGTATGATCTTCAAGAATCCGAAATGAGAAAGTTGACTGAGTGACAAAACAAAAAACGAAAAGACTTTAAACGCACCAACAAGAAATTATAGTCTTCATTATATTAATTAATTAAAGTGGACTGAGTCATGTATAGCAAAAACTAATAAATTCATAACAATCCTCCTTATGATATGACACTCAACCTCCACCAACAATCTTGAGTTCTAGGTCTTTAAACTCTAGAAGACGTAAATTGAAGTTGAGAGAAAACAAATTCTAGCCACGCAATAAAGTATTAATTGAATCCAAGAGCCCATAGGATAATTATGCTTAGGGGCATGGCCAAAATTTTTTTCTTGGAGACCGAGATGAAACTGTTATATTTGATGTGCTATTTAAAAAAAAAAAAAAAAACTCAAAGTACGGCAGACCTACATACCTGTCTTGGTGCATTAGCTTAAAAAAAATTAAATGTTAAATTTTTTGCTAATTAATTCTTAAAAGATTCATCATCTTGACAGTTACAGAAGTGTGCCTAAAAGATTCATCATATTGACTAGTATTGGATTTTCCAAAAAGGTAATGCATGAAATTTAATTGATAGACCAACTTCTAAAAGTGTTCTTAGAGCTTACTACTAACATTCCACAAGGTATCTTGACCTTTATGTCATCTAATTAACACATAATCACATATAGAAGGCCTAACTTCAAGAGGATGAGAGACAACGTTCTAGCCACGCAAAACCACAGGAATTGATCTCTAGAGTCTAGAGAAGATAAATCAGCACTATTCCTTTTCTGTAGGCATCTTCAAGAATCCAAAATGAGAATCCTCAAAAAAAAAAAAAAAAAAGGAATCCAAAATAAGAAAGTTGACTGAGTGACAAAATAAAATAAAATAAATGACTTTAAATGAACGAACGAAAAAATATAGTCATCATTATATTAATTAATTGAAGTGGATTGAGTCATGTATAGCAAAACCCAATAAATTCAAAACAGCCGTCCTCATGATTTGACACTCGACCTCCACCAATCATCTTGACTTCTAATGCTTTAAATTCTGAAAGACGTAACTTGAAGATGAGAGAAAACAAATTCTAGCCACGCAATAAAGCAAGAATTGAATCCTAGAGCCTATAGGATACTTATGCTTAGGGGATAGCCAAAAATGTTTCCTTGGAGCCCGAGATAAACTATTGTATTTGATGTGCTATTTAAAAAAAAAAAAAAACTCGAATTACCGCATACCTACATACATATCTTGGTGCATTAGCTTAAAAAAATTAATGTTAAATTTTTTGAGAATTAGTGCATAAAAGATTCATCATCTTGTCAGTTACAGAAGTGTGCCTAAAAGATTCATCATATTGACTAGTATTGGATTTTCCGAAAAGGTAATGCATGAAATTTAATTGATAGACCAACTTCTGAAAGTGTGCTTAGAGCTTACTACTAACATTCCACAAGGTATCTTGACCTTTATGTCATCTAATTAACACATAATCACATATAGAAGGCAAACTTCAAGAAGATGAGAGACATTGTTCTAGCAACGCAAAACCACATGAATTGAACCCTAGAGAAGATAAATCAGCCTTATTCCTTTTCTGTAGGCATCTTCAAGAATACAAAATGAGAATCCTCAAAAAAAAAAAAAAAAAAAAAAAGGAATCCAAAATAAGAAAGTTGATTGAGTGACCAAAAAAAAAAAAAAAGACTTTCAATGCACGAACGAAAAATTATAGTCATCTTTATACTAATTAATTGAAGTGGACTGAGTCATGTATAGCAAAACCCAATAAATTCATGACAGTCATCCACTTGATTTGACACTTGATCTCTTGACTTCTAAGTCTTTAAATTCTGAAGGACGTAATTATAAGATGCGAGAAAACAAATTCTAGCCATGCAATAAAGCATGAATTAAATCCTAGAGCCTATAGGATACTTATGCTTAGGGGCGTAGCCAAAAATGTTTTCTTGGAGCCCGAGATAAAACTATTATATTTGATATGCAATTTAAAAAAAAAAAAAAAGAACCTCAAAGTACAGCATGCCTACATACATTTCGTGGTGCATTAGCTTAAAAAAAATTAAATATTAAATTTTTGCTAATTAGTTCTTAACAGATTCATCATCTTGTCAGTTACAGAAGTGTGCTTAAAAGATTCAACATCATGAGTAGTATTGGATTTTCCAAAAAGAAAATGCATGAAAGTTAATTGATAGACCAACTTCTAGAAGTGTGCTTAGAGCTTACTAATCATACCACAAGGTATCTTGACCTTTAAGTAATCTAATCAACACATAATCACATATAGAAGGCCTAATTTTAAGTAGATGAGAGACAACGTTCTAGCCACGCAAAACCACAGGAATTGAACTCTAGATTCTACAGAAGATAAATGAGCCCTATTCTTTTCTTTTATGTTGGTATCTTCAAGAATCCGAAATGAGAATTCTCAAAAAAAAAAAAAAAAAAAAAAAGGAATCCAAAATAAGAAAGTTGACTGAGAGACAAAAAAAGAAAAGAAAAAGAAAAAGAAAAGAAATTAAATGCACGAACGAAAAATTATAGTCATCATTATATTAATTAATTGAAGTGGATTGAGCCATGTATAGCAAAACCCAATAAATTAATATCAGCCCTCCTCATGATTTGGCACTCGACCTCCACCAATCATCTTGATTTCTAATGCTTTATTCTGAAATACGTAACTTGAAGATGAGAGAAAACAAATTCTAGCCATGCAATAAAGCAAGAATTGAATCCTAGAGCCTATAGGATACTTATGCTTAGGGGATAGCCAAAAATATTTTCTTTGAGCCCGAGATAAAACCATTGTATTTGATGTGCTATTTATTTAAAAAAAAAAAAAAACTCGAATTGCGGCATACCTGCATACATATTTTGCTGCATTAGCTTAAAAAAATTAAATTCTAAATTTTCTGCTAATTAGTTCTTAAAAGATTCATCATCTTGTCAGTTACAGAAGTGTGCCTAAAAGATTCATCATATTGACTAGTACTGGATTTTCCAAAAAGGTAATGCATGAAATTTAATTCAAAGACTAACTTATAAAAGTGTGCCTAGAGCATGCTACTAACATTCCACAAGGTATCTTGACCTTTATGTCTTCTAATTAACCCATAATCACATATAGAATACCTAACTTCAAGAAGATGAGAGACATCGTTATAGCCATGCAAAACCACAGGAATTGAACTCCAGAGTTTAGAGGAGATAAATCAGCCTTTTTCATTTTCTGTAGGCATCTTCAAGAATCCAAAATGAGAATCCTCAAAAAAAAAAGAAAAAAAAGAAAAAAAAAAAGGAGTCCAAAATAAGAAACTTGACTGAGTGACAAAAAAAAAAAAAAAGACTTTAAATGCATGAACGAAAAATTATAGCCATCTTTATATTAATTAATTGAAGTGGACTGAGTCATGTATAGCAAAACCAAATAAATTCATGCCAGTTTTCGTTTTGATTTGACACTTGACCTCCACCAATGATCTTGACTTCAAACTCTTTAAATTCTGAAACATGTAACTTGAAGATGGGAGAAAACAAATTCTAGCCGTGCAATAAAGCATGAATTGAACCCTAGAGCCTATAGGATACTTTTGTTTAGGGGCGTAGCCAAAAATCTTTTCTTGGAGTCCGAGATAAAACTATTATTTTTGATGTGCAATTAAAAAAAAAAAAAAAAAAAACTCAAATTACGGCATACCTACATACATATCTTGGTGCATTAGCTTAAAAAAATTAAATATTAAATTTTCTGCTAATTAGTTCTTAAAAGATTCATCATTTTGTCAGTTACAGAAGTGTGCTTAAAAGATTCATCATATTGACTAGTATTGGAGTTTCCATAAAGGTAATGCAAGAAATTTAATTGATAGACCAACTTCTAAAAGAGTGCTTAGAGCTTACTACTAACATTCCAGAAGGTATCTTGACCTTTATGTCATCTAATTAACACATAATCACATATAGAAGGCCTAACTTCAGGAAGATGAGAGACATCGTTCTGGCCACACAAAACCACTGGAATTGAACTCTAGAGTCTAAGGAGGATAAATCAGCCCTATTCCCTTTCTGTAGGCATCTTCAAGAATCCAAAATGAGAATTCTCAAAAAAAGAAAAAAAAAGAAAAGGGGAATCCAAAATAAGAAAGTTGACTGAGTGTCAAAAAAAATAAAATAAAAAAGACATTAAATGCACGAACGAAAAATTATAGTCATCATTATATTAATTAATTGAAGTGGATTGAGTCATGTACAGCAAAACCCAATAAATTAATAACAGCCGTCCTCATGATTTGACACTCGACCTCCACCAATCATCTTGACTTTTAATGCTCTAAACTCTGAAAGACGTAACTTGAAGATGAGAGAAAAGAAATTCTAGCCATGCAATAAAGCATGAATTCAATCCTAGAGCCTATA
>JARYZH020002493.1:0-15451 GCA_030021035.2 Notholithocarpus densiflorus
TGATGCAGGTCAACATATATAATAAGAGAGGAAAGAGAAAGATGTAAGAATGTAGCATGAATCATCAAAATACACACTTAAAAAATTATCTCCACAGCAACAGAAATAGAGCAGCACAGCTGATTACAACAAGACAAGCTCAAAATTTTTGTGCACATTGTTTTAAATTTTGGTATGGTAAGCACTGACAACTGCATTTTCTTTACCCTAAGCAAAATTATGTCACAAATATTTTTTCGGTTAATGAGCAGTTGAGAATATCATGTTATGTTATGTTTAGCACTAGCACTAATTTCCTATTTCCTAATCTGCATCATTCTATAAGCTGTGTTTTCCAAATTTTTTTTCCAAGATGAAGGGACTATGCTTTTACTCTGCTGATCATGGTTAAATCTTAAAATCCTACAATTTTATGATCCTATGGATCAACTTAGATAAAAAAAGTCCAAACAGAATCCCTAATCCAACAGGTTATTAAATATACTTACGTAGGATGTTTATTGCCTCATCAGTTTTCCACAAGGCTAGTCCTTAGAAAAGGATCACTGTAATTTAAGTTTTTCTTAATTAAATTGTCTTACAATTGAAGAAAAAAAAAAAAATTACAAGATGGTTTGAAAAATATGAATAAAGAGACAATCACTTCATAAAATATTTTTGCTAAGCACCAGGATTAATCTTAACATATGAGTGCAAAATTGGTTCTTCTTAACATACGAGTCTTGCTCATGTCCCTCTCAATGGAAGGATTTGAATGTATAACATAAAATCAATAAAATTATATATATATGCTTTAGATATGATTGCAATAACTCTATTTTTCTTTTTCTTTTTAAACTAAAGTGGACTTTCTTTTTCAAAGAAATGTATAATATAGGGTAAATGAAAATGAAGTTGAGATAATAGAATGTCAAAGGTGTGATTAATCATTGCAATGTCCAATCCACGATTGATGTCACATTGAAGGTTCATATGCTGTATTGGTGAGCTTCACAATATTTCTTCTCAGAAAATTCTATCAGAATGTGATATAATTCTTCAAGCACAGCACAGTAGTTATTATTATGATTTTAAAAAAAAAAAAAAAAATTAATCCTATAATCCTTGCAACATGTGGGGGTGGGGGCAATAAACTTGCTACGGAAGTATATTTGGTTTCTTTTGTCAACCTTTGGTCCTTGATTAGTACGAAGGAAAAAAATTAATTCCTAATAATGTTAAATGAGATCTTAAGAAGGAATCCATTACAATTTTATTTTTCTCTTCTCCTTCTTCACTACAAGAGCCAAACAGCCATCAGGTTTTGGAAAGCATGGTGAAGTAAGAAAAATTATCAATAAAAACATTGATAATCAAATAGCACAAAAGTGAATGAAACAGGCCCTACTATATGAATGAACTTCAGAGCAATCTATGATAAAGGAACATCACCCTTGGAACAAATATTTTGTCAGTTGTTACATAATGGAGATGTCTTTTGGCTGAAAAAATAAAAATAAAAAAAAGAAAGAAAGAAAAGCAACTTTGAATGTCTTTATTTAAGGGGGCATAAAATGCTGCTCGAATTCTTACTGTTTAACATTGTTTGAACAAGAGCAAAGATGAAAAAAGGTGATTTATCCCAAAAAAAGAAAAGAAAAGAAAACAAAGATATAAAGGGTGGGAACTAGGAGCTTCACAGGGTAAAAGCTTAAAGGCAAAAATTGAAGGTTTCATTTCTCCCTGCCCCCCTGTCTTTTCTTTTTTTAAATGGAAAAAAAGATATGTAGCATTGAAGTTGCTTTACCTGTTGAAATATTAGTATTTTTGGTTTGTTAAAATGTTGTTGATTGTTACTGTAAGAAGTAAATGTATAACATCTTTTTTCTTCTCTATCTTGATGACAGGTAGATTTGCAAACTATCTCAGTCCCATCTAGTACTGAGCGAATGCCGAGATCAGAGTTATTCTACTTCCTATAATTGGCTTAGTTCATTTCAGAGGATTAGAGTTCAGGTCTTTCCAGGCTTAATTGCTGAGCATGTTTTTTTAACTTTCTTTTGCTACTTAGCAACCCTCAAGCTACTTTCATAAATGCTCCTAGTTTGTTATATATGATAAATTTTATTAAACTGGGATGAGTGAATCTAAGTTTTAAGAAAATATTTGGATGTGGAAATGGTCACAATAAATGCACAACGGTTATGATTAATATGCATCTCTTGCAAGTGTAGATTTGGGATAGGAAATAAATAAAAAAGGCCTTCTTTGGTTTTCAGAACTAATTGGAAGTTGTTCTAGGTTGAATCTTGCCATTCTTTTAAAAAGAAATTTGTCTAGAAACAGAATAGTTAATGAAATCTTGGAACAGTAAAATAGAAATTGGATATGGATGGAGCAGCTCTTAATCAACAACCACAAATACTAAACATCTTTAGGCAATACATTAATATGATAATACATTCTGATAAATGTAAGTTCTGCCTCTAGTTAGCTGTACAGAATCAGCACCAGACATTAAAGAAAAAGTCCATCCATAGATATATATCATGCAGAGCTAAAAAGAAGCAGAACGTGAATGGAGGAGCACTTAAACAACAACCTCAAATACTTAACCAAACAGACAAAAAATAATGTGGATAATAATAATAATAATAATAATCTTTATTTAGCATAACCAAACATAGTTTTTTGTATATTATTACCTGGCCCGACTGCATTTTAACTAATTGCTCACGATAGTGGACCAACGCCATGCTATTGGCCTACTCTTGGGGCTTGGCACTCGCACCCACCTATAGTTACAAGCGAATAACATAAGATAAGATAATACCACTTAGTTACTAAGAAGAGTACATTGCATAACATATTGAATATCATGAAAATACTTACTTAAATGCAAGTGGAGCTTTTGGCCATGGGCCATAATCACATTGAAAGTTCAGTTAGTATGTAAAACACTAATGAATGTTTAGACCCCTAATTTTAACAATACCAACACAAGCTTATACACAAACAATATATGTGTGGAATGATATATATATAAGCTATAACCAAATAGATAAAACACTCTAAACCATAATTAATCACAAACACAGCATCAATTAAAAGGTAAAGAGTAAGGGAAGAGAGATGCAACCACAAGATAATACCAAGACGTGTTATCGAAGAGGAAACCGAAGAACTCGGCGAAAAACCTCTCCGCCGCCCTCCAAGCGGTAATCGATTTACTAGAGAATAAAGTTGGAGTACACGAATAACAAAAGACCCTCAAATCCTAGTCTACCCAATGTACTTGAGCCCTTCAAACTCCTGCTACCAACTGACTTAACAAAGCCTTGTTTTCTCTAGCTCTTTGGATCTCGTAATACACCCGATTGCATCCACCAAGTCTCATCAGCTTCTTTTGGCAAATTCTCAAATCTTCCCAAGCTCCAAAACACTCTCTACACTCTGAAAAGGTGTAGGTTGTGTTTGGGTACAAATCTCCTCTCAAGGTATGGCAATGAAAGAGGGAATTACAAGAGGCTAGAATGATTTCTCACTAAGGATGAGTAGCTCTCTCTCAAAAAATGGGTGTGTGTGTTGTAGAAAACCTATCTAGGGTTTTTCTCTCTGAATGGTCTCCTTTACTTTTGTGGGTAATGAGGGTATATATAGTATGGGTGAAGGGTAGGAAAGTCACACTTAAAATTCCTTCAGGCAGAATGTTTCGAGAGTACCTCGCGGGAAGGCCTTACCCGCGAGACACTCGTGAAACTGACAACCTGGCACGACTTTTTAGCTTCCAGTCATGTGCTTCTCATGTGACTACTTCGCGGGTTAGCTTCTCACGAGCTTCTCGTGAAATCCACCTGTTCTTTAATTCATGCTCAATTCTTCACTAACTTAATACTAAACCCAATACAATAAAATCCCACAAAATACAAGGAACAAAATAACACAATTACAACACTTTTTATCATGGAATAAAGCCAACATAAAACATAGTTGTAAATCACAACTTTACAATCTCCTCCTTTAGTTATTCCGTGACAAAACACCCTATAACAGACTCTAGACTTAAACGTGAGTTTGGGAACAATGGCAAAACTCACTCACACCTAAATCTAGAAGTTGTGATGAACTTGAAACATATATACCTGTAACCTGAAACACTTGCATAAAACATATTAGACCCTCAAGGTAAATCAAGTGATAAAAGGACAAGTATAATGAAACAAGTAAATAGCGATCAAGTAAACATGTTGTGAAACATATGAGCAATTTGATCAAACACATGACAGTCATATGGGAATGACTACAATGATCATATAGCAAAGCAAATGATCATCCGAACATACAACCAATAAAGCACAATAACATAAGGATGTATGCATGTTCAACACATAAATACGATGCGATGAGAGCAACAAAGCATAGATACTAAACATAACTCAAAGCACCATAAAGCAACGAGAAAACAAGCATAAAGTAAAACAAAGACAAAACAAGGTTTTCTCATAAAAAGGTTGTCTTCTCCCCCTTGGTATATGCATCTCCCCTATGGCTTTCTCCCCCTAAGAATGTGCACGAGGTAGAATTTCTCCCCCTAAGAATGTGCATATGAGTCATATAGAAATGATGAAATACACCGATATACTCTCTGGTATACTCTCCCCCTTTTTGTCACGAATAGACAAATGAGTCAAGAGGAAGGAGGGAAAGAAAAGAAGATATGAACAAGGGTATGATGCATGAGAGGTGTAAGATGAATGAGAAAATGAAGCTCAAACGAAAGACAAAAACATCTAAAAAATGCTACAAAGCATAAAGTAAATATGACATGCTAAGGATGATGGAACATGATATAGACCTAGGCATGACATAGACACAAGAACATGTTATATGTGCTAAAAGTTCTAAAAAGACTTAATTAGCATGAGTGAATGCAAAACATGTCAAGTGATCAAGTGTGTGCAACAAAGGTGCATCTAGTGTGCATGTGAGATGCATGACCAATGCATAAGTAAGGCACTCACGGGGCAAAGTGTGTAAAATACACAACCAATGATCAAAACATGATAAACATGCATAATCATGGTAATCCCAAAAAATTGGAACTCATCGGAGTCCAAAACAATGAGAAAATGCCGTTTGGGCATTTTATCAAACACATAGAGTGCACACACTACACACGTAAGTTAAACAATGCATGAACATATGAAAATCTTGCCTAAATACATGTTATTTTTGCCATAAGAGGCCAATATCCAAAGCAAATCATCATTTAAAACAAAACTCAATAAAAAAGATTGACAAAAAATAAGTTTTCCAACCCCCATTTGAGAAAATCCCAACTATGAACATAAAACCCCCAAAAACATAATCTAAGGATCAAAATCAATGAAAAGAGTTAAAGATTACCTTAGAAATGTTTATGGAATGTAAAACACTTGAAATTAGTTGGGTTTTGATGTTGAAGCATTAAAAAGGGATTTAAGGGAAGATGGGAGAAGTTTAAAACAAATGTCCCACGAAATGCCATTTTAAAAGCTGATCTAGTAATTTTCGTGGGAAGCTGGGAATTTTCGCTGGTACCTAACAAGCGAAATTTCGTTGGTAATTTTGCAGGTAAGCTTTACTCGCGAAACAGTCGCAAAACACTTTGTCCAAAGCTGAAAAACTTAAGAATTAGACCATTTAACTCGTGATGAGCTTACACATGAAATAGGTCACGAAAACACCCAAAAATCATGTTTTTCACACAAAACCAACTTTAAAAACTTTGAAAAACATGGGTGATACAAATCACTTCCAAAAGCAAACAAAAAGAACAAAAATCTTTTTGGTTTGATTCGCATATGGTTGAGCACACAAACATCACATTTGAGCATGTACAAATACACAAATGAAATAGGCATTCATTGAACATTAAACTTGTGTGTTGTGTGTGTGTATCAAATGTGGAATAGTCCTTAGTCTAGAGTTGAGCTTCAATGATCAATTCAATTAAGTCATACACAACTAGTATTAAGTCAAGAGGTCTATCTCAATTATAGAAATGAACATATATGACCTCTTACAGAAAAATAATTACATATCTTTGAAACTTTTCATTTGGCTTCTTTACAAATCATAAAATTTGATCATTTTTTAACAATACATCTCATTTTGAGATCAATGCCTGAAATTTTTGATATTTCACTTTTGAGAGTAAGCCTTTGGCTTTTTGGGCACCATACATTTCAATACAAGTCGCTTTCCCTTTTTCCTAGTCAAATACTAGTATGTGTGACGGTTTTTGCAGCTCATTATCTTTTTTCGAGATTTGACATTTGTTGAGCTATAAAGCAAAAACATAAAAAGTGTGGGAAGATATATAAGCACAAGTCTATGCATATATCAAAACCATCAAGACTATTGACAAATCATTCATGACAAGCTTGAAGATCGATTTACAACAATCACACATAGATTTCAAGATTTTTCCCACAAAGATAAATGTGTATACATAACAAGCTAAGCTCGTAAATGCACTACGCTATTAGTACAAAGGTATTAGGTCAAACTCACTTGTGAAATGTGCTCAAACATATACGATCAAACTTTTTGAATTTTTCACATTTTTATGTGGTTTTGGATTTTTACTCACACAAAACTAAAACATAAAAGTAAGATAAAAAACAAAAGCAAAACAATGCATATAAAGAGATGCATTATGCACAAATGCATGACAATGAAGCATCTAATGCATGAAGGGTCCTACAAAGATTGAAAGAATTAGATCAAGGACTAAAAGAGCATAAGCTCAACCATAGGAACCCTTCTCATCTAAATGGAATGATTGTTTGGAATGAGTGTCTAATGAGAAGTGAGACAAGGGTTGGAAGAATGAGAATCGGAGATGCACATAGACAAGGAAGTAAGAACATCAAAAACTTTCTTCAACAACTTACCATTTTTCCCAAATCCAGTTTTGCTTTCGTAGCACAACTTCCAAAAAACTCAAGTTTCTCTTTTCTTTTGATTCTTTTAAGAGCTTGAAACTTAGAGCAATGAGGTCTAAGATGACCAAAGGCACCACAATGGTGACAAACAATGAGTTTAGGTCCACTAGGCTTTTTGGGAAGGGATCTAGCAACATGGTTTTGTTCTCTCTTCAACTTTGGACATTGAGGTCTTATATGGCCAATCACACCACAATGGTGACAAGTTGGAACAAACTTAGATCCATCCAAAGTCTTAGGTTGAAACCTAAACAGAGGCTTTGGCTTAAGAGCCTTTCTTTCCACCTTTTGATTTCTTTTGTGTGGAGGAATGTACACCGATTTTTCCTTTGAGGTATAACACACAATTGGGTACCGCAACATGATTGTAACAAATATTTTCATTATTGTTAGCAATAGGTTCAGCAATCAAACACTTGGCATGCATCTTATGAGATTCATTTTCACATTTTAGCTCATCAACTAGTTTGTTAGACAAAACAAGTTTAGTATCCAAGTCCATATTCAAACATTCAAACTCTTTCAACTTTTCAAGAGAATTTTCAGCAAGTTTCTTATACTTTTCAACCAATTTATTGGATTCATTGAGCTTAGCAATCAAATCATCCTTTTCACAACGAATCTTGCTCAAATTCTTATGAAACTTCTTAGCTTCTTTCTTCAAGAGTTTGATGTTTGGAATATCAACAACACCCATAGATTCATGTAACATGTCATCACAATTATGAGGATAAATACTCATAGAGACATTTTCACAAACACATGGCATGTTACAATCAACAACATCCATAAAAGCATACAAAGCATTATCCATGGCAAACAACACAAGGGGTTAAGGATTACACTTAGATAATGAAACCAAAACAAGTGTACCCGCTCTGATACCAATTGAAAGTCCAATTAGTGTGTAAAACACTAATAAATGTTTAGACCCCCAATTTTAACAATACCAACACAAACTTATACACAAACAATATATGTGCGGAATGATGTATATAAGCTATAACCACATAGGTAAAACACTCTAAACCATAATTAATCATAAACACAGCAGCAATTAAAAGGTAAAGAGTAAGGGAAGAGAGATGCAACCACAAGATAACACCAAGACGTGTTATCGAAGAGGAAACAGAAGAACTCTGCGAAAAACCTCTCCGCCGCCCTCCAAACGGTAATCAATCCACTAGAGAATAAAGTTGGAGTACACGAATAACAAAATACCTTCCAAGCCTAGTCTACCCAATGTACTTGAGCCCTCCAAGCTCCTGCTACCAACTAACTTAACAAAGCCTTGTCTTCTCTAGCTCTCCGGATCTCGTAATATGCCCAATTGCATCCACCAAGCCTCACCGACTTCTTTTGGCAAATCCCCAAAGCTTTTCAAGCTCCAAAACACTCTCTACACTCTGAAAAGGTATGGGTTGTGTTTGGGTACAAATCTCCTCTCAAGGTATGACAATGGGAGATGGAAGGAGAAGAGGCTAGAATGATTTCTCACTAAGGATGTGTAGCTCTCTATCAAAAGATAGGTGTGTGTGTTGTAGAAAACCTATCTAAGGTTTTTCTCTCTGAATGGCCTCCTTTACTTTTGTGGGTAATAAGGGTATATATAGTATGGGTGAAGGGTAAGAAATTCACACTTAAAATTCCTTCAGGCAGAATGTTTCGCGAGTACCTCGCGGGTTAGCTTCTCGCGAGCTTCTCGTGAAATCCATTTGTTCTTTAATTCATGCTCGATTCTTCACCAACTTAATACTAAACCCAATACAATAAAATCCCATAAAATACAAGGAACAAAATAACACAATTACAACACTTTTTGTCATGGAATAAAGCCAACATAAAATATAGTTGTAAATCACAACTTTACACACATCCAGGTGGGGGCTCTATCTTCGGGCACAAGAATGGCAACCTCGCCTATGCCCAATACTGGACCAATTGTAATGCCCCACCAATCTACGAATGATCTTTATGGCTTGCCCGACACAACTCTCTATACAACCATGCCAGGCAACCACTACCCCAACTATATTGTGGCAGATCACGAAGGTTTCGCAAGAACTCCAAGAACATCAGATGCACCCTATCTCCCGACTTATCCATGAAAATCTTATCCCCTAATAGTGCTAAAATATAGCACCGAGCATACTGATGTATCTGAATCTCTGTTGCATCATGAGGCAGTGGCTCTGCAATGTGCTCAACAAGGCGGCTGATGAGAATTCTTTGCCCCACCAAAGTTTTTTTGTCATTTGCCAGAACTTCAAAACCAAGCAACTTCTCGCACAGTCGACTCCAATCCCCCCTACCAGTCAGCCTAACCAAGACCTCACCGTCTATAGGAAGTCCCAAAATGACCTCCACATCTTGTAGGGTGATTGACATCTCACAATATGGAAGATGAAACATATGAGTCTCCGGCCGCCATTGCTTAACTAGGGCCGATATTAGGCCATGATCTATCTCTCTGGACGGGGCCCTAAACAATCCTTCTAGCCCCATCAACTTGATAATGTCTATCACCTGATTGTCTTGCATCGATATCTTTGCCAACTAAAAGAGCGACCACAACACTCAAGTGGGCCTGAGTCTAGCAAAATCGATAAAAATTATAGCGGTTGTTAGAACTAGATATACAACTTTGAAAGAACTTGCTAAAATTCAAAGAGAACGTAAAACTTAAAGCGGTTGTTAGAACTAAATATTTCACCTCGCCATTCAAATGTCGGTTGATCGATGATTTGGTTGTTGCGTCAGCATTGAAGTATTGATGGGACCAGGGCGCACGATCTCTGGCTCCTCACCGATCCGAGGGTCCATACTGCAAAAAGTGCTACTTTGAGATCATTAATAGTGTGGGGGCAAATAACTTGTTGTCATTATGTAACACTAGTCATAGACATAGATTGGAAAAAAATAAATAAATAAATAAATAAACAAAAAAAAAAAAAAAACTTGGCTTTATATGTACACATAATACTGTACATATACAGGAGTACCTATCAAATGTAGACTTCTAAGTTCTAGGTAGAGGAAAAATAATAATAATAACAACAACAACAATAAATGCCAAAACAAATAAATATTTGGAAATAAATAAGAGACCTGCTGATCCACATTCAAAATTCTATGGTGACAATAATGACAATGAGGTGTTATATTCAAAATTATTGGTGCATGCAACTTGCTGCAAAATTAAAAGGGGGGAAAAATCTAAATGACCCTTGTGACAATAAAGACATAGGAATTGCAATTGCATAGAATGTTATTCATCCCTCTTCTCCCCACCCCATAACTTAATTTCGAGATGCAAATTTGTTAGATGAAAGTGTACATTTTGTATCAAAGCTGTGCATCATAAATGCTACCCCATTTAGGTCACATTGTTGATTCAAATACTTTCCCAATCATTTACCTAATTTCTGATTCAGTTATGGACGCCCTCTTTTTAAATGACTGGCCTGACCTTGTCCAATACACTAGCTTAGGTGTTGTCTGGATGCCACTCAAAAAATTGCCTCACCAAAGTAAGACAAAAAATTGACCTACACATACCTTAAAGGAGGATTTTGACTGAGGGTCTTTGGGTCGCCAATGAGAGGAGTGTCTCCGTTAGAGTGAGTGAGCGTTTCCGGTGAAACAATGTCTGAATGTGTGGCCATCGATGTCTGAAGGACGAGAGTGTTTGAAGGAGTGTTTGAGGGTGAGAGTGAGTGATTTGGGTGGGTTTCGATGACTGAAGGAGGACAGATTTGGGTGTGTGAAAGTGAGTGTGAGAGTAATTGATTTGGGTGTCTGAGAGGGAGTTTGCATTTGAAAGCTTGAGAGTGAGAGTGTCTGAGAGTGACTGTTTGAAAGTTTGAGTGTTTGAAAGGGAGAGTGACGAGTGAGGTCTAGATTTTAGGTTTTAAGTGGTTAGAAAACGAGTTTCTGTAACTCGAGTTTATAAGCGAGTTTTATAAACTCGACATCCACGTGGAAAAATTTGTCCACGTCATTGTAAGAAAAATCCCTAACTTGAGTATTAAAAGCTCGAGTTTTACATTGATCTCGAGTTTCTAAAACTTGAGATGCTAGTTTCCCACATTGTTTCAAAACCGGGCAACTAACGAAATTGTTAGCAAAGTAAGGTTAATTGGAAAAAAAATTCGGATAAATGACTACCACAACCATCTACTTTTTGCATCACAGTACCACCAATTTGTATGCCACTAGATGTCAAAGTTAATACGCTCACCGACCCTGGAACTCGAGACTGGAATTCGAGCATGGTTAGACACCTCTTTGGCCATGCAGATGCCACGACTATACTAGGCATCCCCCTTAGTTCTAAGCTTCCTAGAGACCGGATTTTGTGTGCCTACACTCCTAAAGGAAACTTTACAGTTAGAAGTGCATACAAGGTGGCTGTATATTTGTCCTCCAACCCAAGCCCAGGTGAGTCCTCCAATGACCAAGGTCAACGGAATTTCTAGAAATGGCTGTGGAGCCTCAACATACTCAACAAAATCAAGTCTTTTGCATGGAGGGCCTGCAAAGATATTGTCCTCACAAAGGTTAATCTATGCCATAGATGAATAATTGATGACCCTACCTGTGAAGCTTTTGGCACGGCAGCGAAGAATGGTGGACATCTTTTCTAGGATTGCAAAACGGCATGTGAAGTTTGGGAACTATCATGCATTCCTTTTGACCCCAGGGGAGCTCACTTGATGGAGTTTGAAGACTTGCTTTAGCATGCAAAAATATCCAGAACATGGATGATAATATGCTAGGCCTAATTGTCACAATTGCTTGGAGTATGTGGTTCAGCCGTAATTGAAGTAAGGCAGGGCAAGCCTCGACAACAAAACTCGTCGATTCTACACAAAGCTCGGTTTCTAATGGAGGAATTTCAGTTAGCAAAATTCAAGGTGACTTTGCCCGTGTGTCATACAATGGAGCCCTCCTAGAGCACCGTGGTGCAAAACCAAAGTGGATGGTGCAGTTTTTCAAGCTTCACAGTCGGCAGGAATGGGGGCAGTTATACGGGACCATGAGGGGAGGGTAGAGGCATCAATAAGCAAGAACTTTCAACGACCTTTTGGGCTGCTTGAGGATGAGGCTATGGCTTTGGAGGAGGGAGTGCTATTTGCGTGGGATGCAGGTATTTTGGATGCCATGTTTGAGTGTGACTCCAAGATAATCTTTGATGCTATGATTTGGGTCAGGAAAACTCCAGTCAATATCTTAAACATTGTTTTGGGGTACAGGAAAAATTGAAGGAATTCAGAATGGTGCAACTGAACCACATGAAGCGAAAGGTAAACTAGCATGCACATGACTTGGGTTAATATGCCAAACATATTGACATTATGTAACTTGAATAAAGGAAAATTCTAGTATGCTTGAAGCCATTTTGGCTCAAGATGTATTAAATTTATCTTCTTCTTAATAAAAGTTACAGCTTCTTATCAAAAAAGAAAAGGAAAGGAAATGTAAAGTTTAGGCTGTAAACAAATCACCTCCGCCTATGTAAGAGTGTGCTAAAACAAAAGGAAAGGAAATAGTACGTTCAGATTCTAAACAAAATGCTTCCGTCTATGTTCAAATTATTTTTAAAATATTGACTGGTTAAAATTAAGAAAGTAATTTGATAAGATTTTACGCCGATCAAATGCATAAACCTCAATCTTAATGCTAGATGGATTTTACAATGGACAAAATTTCACTAAAATAAAAGGAAAGGAAATGGTACGTTCAGGCTCTAAACAAAATGCCTGTGTATGTTCAAAATATTTTTTAAAATATTGGCAATTTGAAATCAAGAAAATAATTTTATAAGATTTTACGCTGGATAAATACATAAATCTCAATCTTGATGCTAGGTGGATTTTACAGTGGTCAAAATGCTGCTAAAAGAAAAGAAATGGTATTTTTAGGCTCTAAACAAGATGCCTCTGTGTATGTTCAATGTCTTTTTAAAATATTGATGGATTAACATCAAGAAAATAAGTTGACAAGATTTTACATTGGACAAGTGCATACAAATGTATAAACCTCAATCTTGATGCTACGTAGATTTTACTGTGGACAAAATGCCGCTAAAACCAAAGGAAAGGAAATGGTATGTTTAGGCTCTAAACAAAATACCTTTGTGTATGTTCAAAGTATTTTTAAAATATTGACGAGTTAAAATCAAGAAAATAATTTTTAAGACTTTACCTTGGACAAATGCATTAACCTCCATCTTGATGCTAGTTGGGTTTTTTTGGGTGCAAAATGCTAGTAAAACAAAAAGAAAGGAAAGGAAATGGTACGTTTGGGCTCTAAACAAAATGCCTTGTATGTTCTAAGTCTTTTTAAAATATTGGCAAATTAAAATCAAGAAAATAATTCGATAAGATTTTACACTGGACAAATGCATAAACCTCAATCTTGATTATAGGTAAATTTTATGATGGATAAAATGCTGCCATGTCTCTAATCCCTTCATTATATGACGCTTTAGGGTATGTTTGTTTGGATGTGAAATAGGGTGGATAAAAAAATTTGGAGAGAAAATAGGAAGGAAAAATTTTTTAGAGTGTTTTTGGTTGGGTGGAGAGTAAGGAAAATAAATGGTGGAGCCCAGATGTTTTCTCCCCTAACCCACCAAAAAGTTTTCTCTCCAAAAAAGAGAGAGAACTAATTAAAGAGAGAAATTAGGCATTATTTTTGGACGAAAATGCCTATGTACAATTGCACCTTCATCCTCGTTGCTTTTCTACACACTTTTTTTCCTACGTTGCCTACCTCTTTTTTTTTTTTTTGATTTTGATTTATTGGGCAGGCGTTGCCAGACTCTTCTTTTTTTTTCTTTTTTTTTTTTTTTGATTTACTAGGTAGGCTTGTCTAGTATTCTTTTTTTTTTTTTTGTGTTTTTTTTTTTTTAGATGTGATATTTTTTATGCACATGATTTTTATTTTTTAATAAATTTAGGTGATTGATTTTTTTTTTTTTTTTTTGGTTGTTTATCACTTTTTGGATTTTAATTGGGCATCATTTTTTTAATAAGGATATATGCGTAAATTCATATAAACTCACTTTTTCCATCCCTCTATTTTTCTACTCACAACCAAACAAAAAAGAGAGAAATTAAAATATTTTTTATCCTCTCGCTTTTCCACTCCTCTAACCAAACGGACCCTTAGATCTTGATGCTAGGTGAATTTATCCCAATGATACTAATGATTCGAGGCTTTTCTTTTCATTTTCCCCCTAATTTTCCAATTTATCCCAACTTGTAATTTATGCATTTGTCCATTTAAATTTATGTCTTCAACAATTACCGAAATACACAAAAATGCGATGAGACCTTGCACAAAACATATATACTAAAATTGCATTGAGCGTGTTCATTTTTTTGATGTTAGTATATCATTTAAAAATAATCTTTCTTTTTTTTCTTATAGAGAAGATCAACCCAAACCCAAATTTAATTCACCTAAATTGTTTTAGCAAACACACCAAAAAAATAAAAATAAAATGTTAGTGTTAATATTGAGATTAGAAGTACTTTGAACATATTCATTGAAAATACTAATAAGTATCAATTGAGTTACAAGATTTTTAACATTTTTTTTTATCATTAAATTCACCAAATCTTTGTAATACAACATAACAAAAGAAAATTTTTATTAATATTTAGAAACCCAAAGTGCAAAAATTCATAGAAAACCAAAATAGCTACTTTTATAAGCAATCTATAACTCAAAGTCTTGTAATTTAATTGATATTTTTGGGGTTTTTATCGAAAGAGACATTCGGAATTCAAATCCATCGACTCTTGACCCCAATTATTGGTTTATATATATATATATATATATAAATCAATATATAAACCTATGAAACTTTACATACCCGAATAAGGAAATTTTGAATAAGTACCTAAAGTTAAATATGAACAATATTTCCTTAAAAAAAAAAAAAAAAAGAATGCATCAAGAAATTACGCTCCATTTGGTATGCAAATTCAAACCTATATTTTCAGTTTTTAAAAAATATTAAACGTATTTTCATACCTTTTTTTACTCACGTGTTTAAAATACTGAAAACTATAGATAAAAACACGTAACAAACATGCCTACATTAAAAAAAAAAAAAAAAAAATGTTTTTCTTCTTTCTGGTATAGTACCCAAACCCACAACCCATGATCCAGCAGAGGGTTTGTGACTTGTGTGGATTCGAAACGCAGAAGAGAACAGTTGGTGTTGGTTTCAAATTAGTTTAGTATTACAAAGCTAAAAGCAAGTAGGTAGTGTAGCGTCATGTGGAGGCTCTCACTCAGATACCCATTTCTCATCCCAGATCAAAGAAGAAGACCCTTCAAATCTATTGGCTTTTGTAGTATCACCAATACCAAAGATATCCAAGACATTTCGTGGGAAATCTCTAACTTTCTTGGACATGGCAACTGGCGGTCTTTCATGGCGTCCTCAGACATACCCATGAAGCTAA
>JARYZH020002494.1:0-15444 GCA_030021035.2 Notholithocarpus densiflorus
TATATATATATATATATCAATCAAAAACACCAAAAATGTTAAAATTATATATTTTTAAAAATAGAGAGATGAAAATTACTTTTAGAAATTATTTAATTTCTATGAAAAACAAATTATCTACAATAAAAGTTAGAGAATAAATTATACATTACACGACATCTCAAAATAATTATATATCATCACGCATTGCATGGGTCTACAACTAGTTTATAGAATAAAATATTATGAGAAACAAATATATTCAAAATAAAAGGTATAGTTGTAAATATCAAATTATCCAAAGTATGCTATATAATAGAATAATATTATATCATTATATATTATATTTATAATTAAATAGAATTACATCTAACAATCAAAGAAAAAAAAAAGATAACAACTTAAAAACACAACCAAATTAGATCAACTTAAAGTCTAGTTCAACACAAAAATTCATTAACTTAAAATACAGTTGCAAGATTGAATTTAAGAAAATCAAAATAAAAAATAAAAAAAACACACACACATAGTAATTACCATGTTGTGTTGGAATTCAAAAAAAAAAAAAAATTCATTAACTTAAAGTAGAGATGCATGCAAGAAAGAATTATAGATCCATCAAAAGGGGGAAAAAATAAGAGAGAGAGAGAGAGAGAGAGAGAGAGAGAGAGAAAACAACTTCTTTTGTGGAAAAAATATGGATTGAACTAATAATTTATATGGGTTGAAAAATATGAATTTACATGGATTAACCTCTCTCTGATGAAACCTCAACACCTTTGATGGACCTCCAACACATGCCAGCTTGCATTGCGTTGATGATGTTTAGATTAGTTTCGTTCATGTATTCTTCTCAACCATTGCAAGCTTAGCTCAGAAAATTAAAGGTAGAAAGCTGTAAAAATTTCAAGGTGGAAGCGCCAATTGCACTTCAGATAAGAAAAGGGAAGAGAGTAGTAACGTTTAGTTAAATCAGAAAGTTGAAAAGATGGGAAAGCGTTAAATGCTGCTAAAAAGAAGAAGAAACGTGAGAGTAGTTTATGGTTGAATTCAATCAATGAGTTTTAATTTCCAAGAGAGGAAGAGACAAAAAAAAATTAAGAAATAGAATAGGACAAGGAATGATTAATTACTAGTGAGTTGGGTTTAATGTTGAAACATTAGCCAAATATGTTGTTGGGTAGACGAGGAGTACATAATTTAAGGGTCATCAAATAGCCCATGGCCCACGGCCTGACCTAGAAACCCGGCAGCCCATCGGGCTAATGGGTGGCTCGGCCCGTTGTTATTGAGACCCATGGGTAGCCCACTAGTCTAGTAGGTTAGGCTGTGGGCTAGTTTTTATGCCCATGGGCACCCGGTGGGCTAGCCCAGTAGCCCAGCCCGTTGGCCCAACCCGTTGCCCAGTCCAATAACTTAGAATTTATAACAAAAATATATAGGAGGTGTATGAAGGATTGATCTTGAGATATTGTAGAGGAATTTCTTAAAAGAACTCTCCCAACCACTAAGATACTTAAAGTAATTATGCTAAACTTAGTTTATTAAATATATATTTTTCTAGTAGTCTAGCAAATTTGAATTAACCATTTGATATTTTTTTATTAAAGATAAAAATAAAAAACTATTTGAAGCCTTAATAAAAAAAATTAAATAAGTTTCCATCAACAAAACAAAAAATTAAATTGATTTGACTGTTAAAAAAAAAATTGTAATTAAGTATTAAATTCTTTGATTCTTTCCTTTAAAAAAAATAGATTGATTATTCCCTTATAAAAAATGATTCTTTCTTTATAAAAATAATAAAATAATATGCTAACACAATCCTATTGGTAGCCCATTAGGCCCAACCTAATAGCCTAGCCCGTTTTAGACAAAATGGGCATTGCCCTTGGGCAGGGTTGTGGGCTGGGGTTTTCTCTTTCGACCCAGCCCGATCCGGCCCGTTAACTAGTTAATAGCCCATTATACCCAGCCCATTGTGCTCCTGGGCCAAGTAAAAATGGGCCGGGCCAGCCCGACCCGGCCCATTGACGACCCTTAACATAATTCAAATGCAAAGCATTTAAGCTTTCATTGAAGTAGACTGAATGGACCGAAATGGGCCAACCTAGACCAAATTGGGCAAATATGGACTGAACTAGAACGAATGGACATAAATGAACTAAACTTGACCAATGAACAGAACTGGACTGAATGGACGGAAAGGACCGAAGTGGACCTAGACCGAATTTGAAAAAAAAAATTGTTGGAAATTGAAACAATAAGTAAATTTATTTTATTGTATATAAAAAAAAAAAAAAAATTTCTATCTCTTGTCTAAGAGAAAAAGAATATCAAGACAGATTCCTTTTGGTATGCCGACCCAACCTGACTCCCCTGCCCAGAAGGCTGATGCAAAAGCTGCCTTAGTTTCCCGACCTTGACTAGCTGCTCCAAGTAATCACAGAAAGTTCTACAATCTTCGGTAGTATGCCCATGATCCTGATGATATTGATAGTAAAGACCCTGATTACGCTTCATGGGCTCACCTCCCATTTTATTTGGCCACTTGAAGTATAGTTCAACTTTTATCTTCTCAAGGATGTGATGAACAAGCTCCTTGAACACTGTACTAACCACCTGCACACTAGGATGCCTAGTATGTCTAGCAAAATCCCTCCTAGGTCGGTTATTTTTATATCTCTCTGACCTGAAGTCTCTTTAGTCAGGAAGGGCCAACTTTGCATTCCCCTTCCCTTGTTGCTGATCCTCCTCAACCCTTTTGTGCTCGTCAATCCGATCCATTAGCTGGCACATGCCTCGCACAGGCTTCATTGTCAAGGACTTTCTTAAATCATGCTCAGTAGGAAGGCCAACACTAAATGTCCTTATTGCCACATCTTCAAAATCTCCGTTTATCTCATTAAACGTTTCCCAGTATCTATCTGAATAAGTTTTCAGGGTCTCACCCTCTCTCATCACCATGGACAACAAAGAATCTAAAGGACGAGAAACTCTGCTACATGTAACGAATTAGGCCCCAAAAGCCCTAGTGAGCTCTTCAAAAGAGCTCATTGAGCCCTCATCCAGCCGGTCGAACCACCTCATTACGACAAGTCTCAGGCTAGAGGGAAAATCCTTGCACATCAGAGCTTCATTTCTTGAATGAACAGCCATCCTCTGATTGAAATGACTGACGTGCTCCACAGGGTCGGTCCTCCTGTTGGGAAATTTAGACCCCGATTGAAAGAATTAACAAGTTTTAAACCCAAGTTGTTAATTAGATTTATTATGAATCAATCTTGTTAAAATAAACAAACATCAATATCATTTCAATATCATGCACAGCGGAAAAGTAAATAAGACAAGGTATGATGACTCAGGAAAACCAATGAAACAAACTAATTTCACAGTAAAAACCTGGAGGGAAACCTTCCCAAAAAGCAATCCACTATAATAAAGAGAAGTTTCAGATCTAGTAAAAAACCTTTGTCTCTAGACTCTACAATCCCCGTAGATGAACTTACAGCAGAAACCTTCTACCACTTCAGAACCTCTTAACTCTTCAATATATGAACGCCACCCTTTTTGCACAGATCCTAGTACGTGACTAACAAATGATGCACGGCTCCGAGTACGTGACTAACACACCAACTTGAAGAAGATTGTTAGCTGCAAAGTTCTTCACTTCATCAACAATGAAGATCAAGAAGCACTTCGTTACAAAACTCTAAGACGCAAAGATGTAGTAGCTTCTTTCAGAGAGAATAAGGCACTCGGTCACTTTTTACATGTGTTCTCCTTGTATTCTCTTATGTGATGGCCTTTAAAATAAGCCTTATATATGTCTAGGGTTGTGAGAAAATAAACCCTACACATACATGTCAACATGGGCCGAAAATCAGATCTAGAAATTTTGATTTCGTAATTCTCGATAAATACATCTGTCAAGCAGCTGTCGAGACCTCTATAGATAGAATCTGTCGAGAGCTGTCGAGACTCATTAAACCTCAATTGATATTATTTGTCGAGAGCTGTCGGGAATCTGTCCAGTTTTAATGAACAGCCCTCTTTCACTTGATTCTTGGACAAATTTGCATGGCTTCAATACTAGACTTGAACTCTTGTTCTTTGAAGTATTAAACACATCCTAGATCTACCCAATTACAAGTAAAGTGCGTTTTGTCAAAGGATTAGCCAATTCTAAATGACATATGTTCCTAACATGATTCACACATGTCCTAACACCTCCCATTATAAATAGTGAAAGTAGGTTATGTGAATCGGTGAGGGAGTTTAGCCCTATCAATTCTGCAGGTAAAAGGTGATTTTGAAATCTGGCGTAAAGCCTTACTCATTGCGTCATTCCCCAAGCTCCTAGGGGTTGGACTCTCATCCCTTTTCCTATAATATCGCTCCTCTCTGTCCAACTATGAAGGTACAGAAAAGGATTTACTAGAAGGTGTTCTAGACCTTAGCCTGTAACTACCATCTTCACTTGAGTCTATTCCAGAGCTAAGCGGGGACGCCTCTCATTGTTTACGACGTAACTTCCTACACAAGTGGTCTATCTCCAACCTAAGGTTCCAAGTTTCCTCCCCATGTGAGACATGGCTTCCAGTTCTAGAGTGGCTCCTGTTGGTATGACTTGTATGCACACTAGGAAGGTGATTAACCTCACAGTCTCTCCTCCTCTCAAGATTAACAAACTGATCTTCACGTTGTGATCTCACAGATTCTTTTCTATTTGATCCTAAACCCACCATGGCTAATCAAAATTGTAAGTGCTTCCCTATTTCTCACAGACGACGCTAATTGTAAGGACTAGAATTAGAACCACAGCCCACCAAGAACAATGGATGATGGCCCAACAAGCCCAAAACAATATATTTGTTAGAGAATGGGTTTTACAAGAAAACGTCTCAGCAAATTAAATATGGACCATAGCTAGTCGGATTCATGCCAATGAGATTGAAAACACAAATTGAGAGAAATAGCGCTCTTTGGTCAAGTTCGAGGATGAAGTGTTCTTATATTAACTCAAGCTTATATTAATACAATATCTTTCTTCTTTCTTTTCTTCCTTCTCAGATTTCGTTCCCCCTTTTTTACGGTGGCCATTGTCTTATATAGTCCTTCCAACCTCCATCCTAGCCTTCCATTTGTTGATCTCGTAGGTAATCTCTTGGATGCTTGTCCTATCAAAAACTCCTAGAAGTTTTGTGAATAGCTGTAAACTAAGATAAAACTGTTCAGGTGTCATTTTCCCATAAATGAGGCCAGTTGGTTTGGTGCAGAGCATTTAATGTGGTGGTGATAGCCTTCTCCCCAGATATTTCTTCCTTTATTGTAGGCTTAGCTCTGTTACCTTCCTTGATGCTTATCCTCAAAAGAATGATTGCCTTTCGTAAAGCATTCCTAAGATGGCTGGGTTCCAACCTTCCATAATGCTTTCCTGTGGAGGTTCGGCTCCTCAGGAACTATCGCCAATCGTTATTATCTTCTCCTATACTCGGCCCATTGTCCCCAAAACTTAACAAACCTTTTGACCATCCTCGGGCTTCTATATATCCTTGGGCATGGCCCACGGCTCAACACACTTACTCGGCCTATTTATCCTCACATAAATAATTAGTCAAATTATTTTTAAAAAAATGTAAACATAATTAGTAACATACTAAAATTCTTACCTAAATTTAATAATACTTATGATCATTTTTTTCTAATTTTTAATAAGATAAAAAGTGTGGTGATCTGAAGGGAAAGGACCGGATGGGTTAAAAGAGAGGATTAATCTCTGGTAGTTATGTTCCCAACTTAGACTTAATCATGAAGATTATGGTATGGAACTGCAGAAGGGCACTTAATGCTAGTTTTCATAGATCAATCAATGATATGGTGAATACAAATAAGCCAGAGATTCTTATTGTGACAGAGACCAAAGTTGGAGGTTCTAGGGCTAAAGACATTTCTGACCATCTTCCTTTTGATGGTGGTTTACACACGGATATAGTTGGGTATGCTGGAGGTTTATGGGTTCTGTGGAACCCAGATTGCGTGGAGGTGGATCATATAGCTTCAACTGAACAGGAGGTGCATGCCATGATTAAGGTTAGGAATTCGGAGTTATCCTGGCTTTTATCTGCAATTTATGCTAGTCCTAGGATCAGTGAACATTCCATCCTATGGAATAATCTTACTAATGTTACTGAAGCTCAGTCCTTGCCATGGATTATGATGGGGGATTTTAATGAGGTACTCATGAATGATGATAAATTTGGTGGTAGGCCTATTAACTTTAGGTGTGCTATGAAATTCCAGAATTTCTTAGACACTTGTGGTATGATGGATATGGGATTTAGTGGAAATAGGTTTACTTGGACTAATTCAAGAGGTCTGGCTAATCTTATCCAAGAAAGAATAGACAAAAGCTTCTGTAACGCGAAATGGCGGCTCATGTATCCAGAAGCAAGTGTTAAACATCTTACTAGGTTGCATTCTGACCACTCTCCCCTACTTATTGATCTAGACAGTAAATCTAGTCTTCACTTGAGTCGTCCATTCCGGTTCCAGCCTGGTTGGCTGTCTCATCCGAAGTTCCATAAACTTGTTTAGAAGGCTTGGAGAGATTCTATTCCTCTAGAGAGTGCAATTAAGTCTTTTGTTGATGCAGCAAAAATCTGGAATAAAGAGATCTTTGGTAATATCTTTGCGAGGAAATGAAGACTTAAAGCTCGACTTAATGGCATCTAGCGATGCATTGCATCCAATCCAAATCAATTCTTGTTAAATTTGGACTGGAAGTTAAGAAAGGAATATGCAGAAGTGCTTGCTTTGGAAGAAGAGTACTGGGTAATGAAGTCTAGAATAGGCTTCTTGGTGAATGGTGATTGCAACACCTCCTTTTATCACACTTCGGTTTTAGCTAGGAGAAGGAGGAATAAGATAGTGAGTCTTAAAAATAATAATGGAGAGTGGATTTGTGAGGAAGCTGAGGTAGCAAATCACATCAAACAGGGATTCATATCCTTATATACTTCTAGCATGGAGTATGGATACCGTAGGCCTTGGGATATTCCAAACTGGCAAGTACGTATTTCCTAGGAGGATGCTGACTGAATATCAAGTCTTGTGGCTGATCTGGAAGTTAGAGCAGCTCTATGGTCTATAAAGCCTTTCAAAGCCCCCGGCTCGGATGGGCTGCATGTGGGATTTTTCCAAACATTCTGGCTTTTAGTGAGTGGTTTGGTTAGAGAGATAGTAAATGAGGCATTCCGTTGTGGCGAGGTTCCAGAATTCTTAAATATACTTTGATACCCAAACATCCTAGTGCAACTAACCTTAGCAGTTTTCGGCCTATTAGCTTATGTAACATGGTTTACAAGTTGATCACAAAAATTGTTGTTGCTCAGATTAGACCACTCCTTTCAGATCTCATCTCTCCTATGCAATCAGCTTTGTCTCGAGGAGAAACGGGTTGGATAATGTTATTGTAGTACAAGAAATTCTGCACACCACGAGCCTAAAAAAGGGAGGAACTGATTATATGGCGATTAAAATTGATCTTGAAAAAGCTTATGATAGATTGGAGTGAAGCTTCATCCGAGACACCCTTACCCTATTTAATGTTCCTCCTTACTTGATCAATGTAATAATGAGTTGTGCCTCCTCCTCTTCAGTTGTTGTTCTCTTCAATGGGGGTGCTCTAACCTTCCTAGGGGATAAGACAAGGTGATCCTCTCTCGCCATATGTCTTCATTATGTGCATGGAAGTCCTTGGCTTCTTGATAAAAGATGAGTGTGATTCAAATCTTTGGGATCCTATTAAAGCCTTTAGAGGTGGTCCGGTCTTTTCCCATCTCTTTTTTGCGGATAATCTTGTGTTGTTTGGTAAGGCAAATGAGAAGAATTGCCAAAGTATTAAAGATACATTGGAGGTCTTTTGTGAACTTTCTGGACAAAAGGTGAATAATGACAAGTCTAGAATCTATTTCTCTCCCAATGTGGAGGATTATAGACGAGACATGATTTTCTCTTGCCTAAACCTCCACTCTACATCAAATCTAGGCACCTATCTTGGTTTTCCTTTGAAGAATCCAGGTTCAACAACTCAGGATTTCAACTTTGTAGTGGAAAGGGTTCAAAGGCGTCTAGCTGGCTAGAAAGCAAATCTTCTATCCTTTGCTGGTCGAATTGTTCTGGCTCAGTTTGTTCTAGCAGCTATTCCTGCATATGTCATGTAGGGTACATTGCTACCTAGTCGAGTTCTTGTAGCTGTTGATAAGATTGGGAGGGATTTTATTTGGGGTTCCACTGATGAGAAACGGAAAATCCATTTGGTTAGGTGGGAGAGTATTACCAAACCAAAAAAGGAAGGTGGACTAGGTCTTTCAACAGCTAAACCGAAGAACATTGCCTTACTTGCTAAATTGAATTGGAGACTTCGAATGGAGAAGGATCAAGCTTGGGCCAGAGTGCTTTGGAGTAAATATGCAAATTCTCGAAGACTGTGTTCCCAAACCTGGTCAGGTATTAAGAAAGGGGAGGAAGTGTTTATCCAAGGCACTAAATGGCTCATCGGTGTAAACAATACGGTTAATTTCTAGCATGATAAATGGCTAAATAAAGGGAGCCTTAGGAGCTTAATGGAAGGTCCTTTAAACAGAGATGAAGATCTATTACTGATCAGAGATATGATTTATGAGGGTTCTTGGAATCTTAACCTCTGCTCTTTTGATTTTCCTGCAATCCTTAGAATGAAGATCAAGGCCATTCCCATTCCTTTCTCAGACGCCAGAGTGGATGGTCTATGCTGGTCAAACCCTCCTTCGGGTGAATTCAATGGGAGGAGTGCTTACAAATTGGCTTGTGGTGTATCTCAACTACTGTGCAGCTTTAAAGGTCAATGGATTTGGAAGCTTGACACACTACCAAAGATTCAATGTTTTGTGTGGAAGTGCTATATGAAATGCCTACCAGTTAAATACTTGCTGGTTCATCGAGGGATAGGAAAGGCAAACTAGTGTGAGGGCAGTGGAAGTGAACTGGAGACAATTTTACACATGCTGAGGGACTGTGCCGCGACAAAAGACTTTTGGCAAAGAGCAAATATTGACATTTGCAATGACAATTTCTTCAATGTTGACATGTGCTCTTTGTTAAAGAATAATCTAGAAAATAGTTTAAGTATGATGAGGAACCAACTTCCATGGATGTATTTCTTTGCGTTTGGTATTTGGAAAATCTAGTTATTCAGGAATTGAAGGATCTTTAATCGAAACTCTACGGTACAGCTCTCTCTAGAGGAGGTGTGGAACACAGCAATAGAATTCTACTTCTATGCTGGGCAACATCGACCTCATAAAGGCAAGCACCCAATGCATGTTAGGTGGCTTAAACCTGAAAAGAAAAAAAAATTGGATCAAACTAAATACTGATGGCTCAGCTATGGGTAACCCAGGATTAGAGGGTGGTGGTGGAATTATCAAAGACAAGAATGGTGCATGGTTGGCAGGATTCGCTAGAGCTATTGGCACTGCAACCAGTGTGGAAGGTGAATTATGGGCAATACGGGAGGGCTTCCAATTATGCAGAACAATGGGAATTCAAGCCCTTAAGGTAGAACTGGATGCCAGAATTGTAGTTGACTGGTTAGTAAATCCTTTGAGGACTAACTTACACCATTCTTTGCTTATTTCAGATTGCAGAGATTTGGTGACTACTTTCCCGGAGGTAAGAATCAAACACTGCTTTCGTAAGGTGAACCATTGTGCAAGTAGATTGGCTAAGGCTAGTGCAAGACTTTAGTAAGATTTTGTTGTTTTTGAATACCCCCTTTCGAAGGTAGTTTTGCCTTTGTTGTATGACTCTGTTGGAGTTTTCTTTGAAAGGCTTCGACCTAACTCTGATGTTTGCTTTTAGTTTTTAATTCATATCCTTTTCTACCAAAAAAAAAGTGTGGTGATCTTTGTTGTGTGGTGATTTTAATTGAGTATATGTGATTGATTTTTTTTTTTTTAATTTTATAGTTCATTAATATTAGATTCTTAGTATTTTACATTCATTAACTTACTTGGCACAAAGATTAAAAACCTTAAGTGGACACATGGCACTTAAGTGGATAATTATGGTATGGTCACCACATAAATTTAGACACATGGCGTAAAATTGGATTCTAATTTCAAATTCTAATTTAACTTTCTCTAAACTTTACCTATTAATATATATATATATATAGATAGATTTTGGATTTTGTGCGAAAGTTAATGATGCATTAACACCTAACACAGAAGCCAAGAAGCTACAATGATAACACTCATTCACCTAGGCAAGAACATTTCACCTACACACTTCTATGGGTATATATATATATATATATATATATATATATATAGAGAGAGAGAGAGAGAGAGAGAGAGAGAGAGAGAGAGAGATTTCTAGTTAGTTTCTCTCAAACATCCACGGTTTTTCATTCTTTAACTGATGTTGCGGAAGCCTGAAAAAAAGCACACACGATGCTCTCTTAATAAAACAGAAACTAAACTATTAGCTTCTGGTAGTAAACCTCGAATCTACGAGGGGTTTCCCTAAATCCACAAGGAGAAGAAAACTAGAATCCACCAGAGAAATAATTTGACAAAAAATCTGTGTTTATTGATAATAGTCTGATAACTGACTTGCCTTTAGAGGTTACAATGTGTTTAAATAGTAAAAACAAAGCCTAGGGCAGCTAGAAACCCTAAGGTGGCTACGAAAGTATATAAAACCCTAATTTGACTAAAAAACATTAAAAGCACCTAAAAAGAAGGAAATAAATTACCTAAACCTAAAATAACAAAAATTACATAAAAATACTAAAATTAAATAATTACAATAATTAAATATTAAACCACGTCCTACATCAGACCCCTCCACTTGAAACAAACTCATCCTCGAGTTGATAGTCGAAATTTGAAATCTTCCACTCCAAACAAACAAATACTTTGAATGTTTTAATAACTTGATCCAATTTTGAAACATGAATTCTTCATAAAGTGTAGCAGAAAATTTCTTCTCATCTACCTTCAATTTATTTGCAACATCAATCAACAAATGGTTGAAAATAAAATTAAAATTTTCTACTCCAAGAAAATCAACATATTGTGTAGTCATCTTCAACAAATCAACCGGAACTTGGGGGTTGTGGATGATGGACTCATCATCATATTTAACCTCAATTGGATCTTCCACAATATTCTCATTAATTACCATCTCTTGATTTCTGTCATTATCCACAATCAACTCAACCTTGTTTTCTTTGACATCTTCATCAAACTTTTGACAAGTGGTATCTTCAATCTTCAATTCAATAACTTGTTGCAAGTCTTGATCTTTTTTAACCACTTCAAAATTTTCTTTAGAAATAGGTTGCTTCTTCTCAACCCTCAAACCCTTTTCTTTATGTGACACATGGACTTGGCTGTAATAATTTTGGTTTTGTGATTGACCTTTCATGTTGTAAACATATTGCTTTTCATATGAATATACAGATTTATAATCAACACTTGTATAATCTAGTATATCATAATAGTCATTAGGAAACCATAAATCAATTAATACCCTTTTCATTCTTTGCCAAGAGCAGATCGGATGCTTACCTCGTCACTTTCTATCGATTTGAATGTCTTCCCATCATTCCTCTGCTTCATCATCCAATTTATTAGATGCAAGCCACACTTTTTCTTCATCACAAATCTTCCAAAAATTAAAATACTCTTCCAAATCAAGAAGCCAGTCAATAAAACCCAACTTACACATATCTCCGTCAAAGAATGGAATTTTCTTGTAGTTAGGAGTGCGTCATTGAATATATTGATCATTGTTGTTGTGAGATGATTTTCTAGCAAGAAGAGTAGCAATCATTTTCTTGATTTTGCCTATAATTTGCTGACTCTTTTCACAAAATTGTTGATTTTCATCACGAAAATCAAGGAACTCAGCCTTAGTGATGACTATGTTGTCGACATCGTTGCCGTCATCGTTGTTGTGGTGGTCACCGTTTCGCCGGTTAGCCATCAGACCAGGGTATGTCAAGACTCTAATGCCAACTGATGCAGGATGTAGAAGCATCAAGAAGTAGAACACATCTACTTCTAGAAAACAAGAAACAAAACACGTTTGCTTCTGAAAAATAATTTCGAATCCACGAGGGTTTCTTGAATCCACAAAGGTCCTTGAATCCACAAGGAGAAATGGTCTGGAATCCACCAGAGAATAAAAAGACAAAAGTCTGAATTTTATTGATTGAATAATTGTTCCAAAAACGTGTACAGACTTAGGGGGCCTATTTAAGGGCTCCGTAAAACTTGACAGACAAGAAAATATATTCTAAAATAACTCCTAATTGATACCTAACCATAACAGGAAAATTTGACTTAAAAAGCATTGAAAGCACCTAAAAACAAGGAAATAATAACCCTAAACCTAAAATAACGAAAATTACAAATTAAATACCAAAATTAATAAATTACAATAATTAAATTGTAGATTCCGTCCTATATCATTAACTCAAAATCTTCCTTATAAACTTCAACGATCACAATTTACGAAGAACCGTTCTTCTTCTTTTTTTCCTTAAAAAAAATTTTTATAAAAAAAAAAAAAAAAAAAAAAAAAAAAAAAAAAAAAACTAGCATGTTTTAAAGTATCTTTTAACATGTGAGAGTGGACTGAGGAACCAAGGCCCTTTACTTTGTCAGTGTCCAATGTCCATGCAATTGTTTTTGAGCTATTCAAGTTCCCCTTTTTTTCAAAATTTATATAAAAAAAATTTTAAAAAAAAATTATAAAGTAACCTATGAAGTAGTTCAAAATTTTATTTTATTTTTTCCTTAGTTTTTCTCAACAACCAAATGGAGATTAACCCCTTTTCTATATATTTGTTAATTTTGGCAACAAATTTTGTTTAAGCGTTGTTTTGGTATTGACTAGAATTAGACGGGCTTATACGGTTAACCTTAACTTAGTGTTGTCAGATTGAATTCTTTTTTCTGAATGTAAGTGGAGGATTTCGCCAGGTTTCTATATAGCAATGTGGAAATCCAGTATAATCATGTTGTTGAACAATTTTAGACTGAAATTTAAATTCTATTTGTTTGCAGTATCAAAAGTCATGTAACTCAATGACTTAATCCATTTTCTGTTTAGGAGAAACAAGGTTTAAAACTATAATTATCGACTTTTCAAAATTTGTTCTTTTGGTGTTTGAAGTACTCCAGCCTTGATTTTAATCTTTAGGAGTCATTGTAAATAGAGTAATTCTTAGATACTCTTAGAATACGATGAATAGTGCTCATTTCTCTCACATTTATGATAGGATTCAATCATTAAATTCATGGTGAGTTTACCATGAATGTGAGAGGAGAAAACATCATTTCACTATACTCTAGGAGTACCCGAGTCCAATGAAGGAACTGGAGTCATTTACTTCAATGGCGATGTTCATCTATAGCTTTCAATTTTTTTTTTTTTTTTTGGAGGACGTGGGTGGGGGCAAGAGTGTGGGGTGCCTATGAATCAAAATTTCTAATCTTTTAAATCCAGCATAGGCCAAATTGGCCATTTACCACTTTTCGTGGAAATTATTAGCAACATATCACTGTTTACAAAATAAATAGCAATATACCACTTTTTTGAAACTCTAGTTCATGAAACTCGAGTTTGCTGTGTAAATTGAGTTTTAAACACTCGAGTTTCATAAAAAACTTGTGCTGACATGGATTTTTTATTGAAAAAATGCCACATGGAACTCGAGCTAGGTAAGCTCGAGTATTGTGTTGCATGGAACTCGAGTTTACCAAGCTCGAGTTTCATGTGGTATTTTTTCAATAAAAAAATCCACGTCAGCACAAGTTTTTTTATGAAACTCAAGTATTTAAAACTCGATTTACACAGTAAACTCGAGTTTCAAAAAAGTGGTACATTGCTACTTATTTTGCAAACAGTGGTATGTTACTAATAATTTCCGCGAAAAGTGGTAAATGGCTGATTTGGCCATCCAGCATATCCTAGTTGTTGAACAGTTCATAAGATTCAAGATTTTGAATTTTCATCTTCATATGTACGTTAGCAATTACTTAGCATTACAGGATTAGACCATGACTCCTATTTCTGCAAATTCTAGCATCCCCACTGCTCTTCATCATTGCTTCATATATTTATAATCAGTAAGAAACAATGTAAAAACCGAAGGAACTAATTACAAGTTCTCCAAATAGTAATGATGCATGTGATGTGTGCATCGAAGGTGCCCTGACTTTCTTTTTTTAGTACATAAAGATGGTACAAATAGTCCACAACCTCTCTCATATTTTTATTTTCTTTTATCCACCAAAGCCAAGGAAACGTCAACCTGTCCTTACACGGAGAGTAACTCCATGTCCAGGTGCAATAACCAACCTAAATGCAGGAGAGTGTTGGTATGCCAGCGATAGTGAGAAGCAAAACTTGGATAGAATGAGAGATGAAATCACCTTCAGTTCTGTCATGGCAAAGTGCTGGCCAGCACAGACACGAGACCCTACTCCAAGTGGCATATAAGCCTGGGGAGTCTTACAAGCCCCAACAATTCCATGAGCAAATCTTTCCGGATTGAATTTGTGTGCATCAGGTCCCCACAAATCATAGTGCTGTTGTAATATTGGGATTGGAATCTAAATGTTTATGCCTTTTGGGATCATCATGTCTTTGAATGTTATGTCTTCCAGGGCCTCTCTGTTCACAAAAGCTGCAGGTGGGTAAAGACACAATGTCTCTTGGATCACCATTGTCAACTGTCGTCAAATACAAGGTTAGTGAACCTAGTCAATGAATGGGTGTGTCAACTCTCATGTATTAATTTCTCTATGTTGAGTACACGATTTCAGAATTTGTGAGGCATTGGTGTCAATCTCTCCTTGTAATATTTGGTAACTGATGCATCAAGTTCTTTATGTGTGAAATTAAATGGGAAAAAAATTTGAACCTCAAAGGCATAATTATGGGAAGAATATTCAATCATGTTACTAGCCATTAGAAGTCACTTTTCTGATGATACATCAATGCGGTATGAAAATTTATTCTTGAACGTTTTTCCAGGCACCACCTTCAATTCTAAGGCAATCTTACATTTATAAGTGCATATGACACCAATATATGTGCAGAAGCATTCTTCCAAATATATGCTATATGCACAGAAGCACCATATAATACACTCCTACATGCATTCTTTTTCTCTCTTGTTTGCTAGGATATTCTGAATTAACATGCATCCATATGTAGTGGGAGTGTTTTCTTGGAAGATAATTTGATTACCACCTTTAATATCATTGAGTTGATCTCTTCTTCAAGTTTCCACATGGCTCTATTGTTTTTGCTCGGCAAGAATCTATAAAATATACATAACATCAATTTTGAAAAATTTAGGAATAATCATCCCTAGCAATGTTCTCTTTCCCTCCACCCCCA
>JARYZH020002495.1:0-15437 GCA_030021035.2 Notholithocarpus densiflorus
ATGGAAAGTGGATTAAGGGATATATGAGGAATATTGGTAATGCAACCGGTATTGCTGCTGAGTTTTGGGCCTTGAGATACGAGCTGATGCTTGCGGCCCAACTTGGCATTACTTAAATGCTTGTAAAATTAGATGCTCAAGTCATTGTTAATCTTGTTCTATCTTAAAAACCCATTAACAGCTCATATTCCCCTCAGCTCAACAATATAAAAGTTTTGTTAATGCAAAAGTGATGTTACTCCAATCAAAACTTATTACATTAACAAGTTGTGAAAATTGTTGTGGAAAAAGTTATTTCCTTAGCATTACTCTAGTTATTTTCAACATGATTGTGCTTTCCTCTTTGTAAATAATGGGCTTTGTACTTTTGATAATTGAATGAATACGTTATCGTCCTATTGTATTTTTAGAGTTAAGAAAGTGAGTCGGTTGTTTGCTTCACTTGGTACTTTGTGTGGACATTGAATGTTATAGTGGAGAGTGGAGATTTTATCTGAATTCATTGCAAAGATATTATGTTAAATAATTATCAAGTAACTATCCACTTCCAAATACGTGGAAGTACGTGTATCTCTTGTCTTTTTTTTTTTTCTTTTTTTTTTTAATAATTTAATAATTAGAGGAGAGAAATTTGAATATGGAATGTTTCTATTAGAAAAACTAGCTTGTAACCACATGCTTATGTATGGATACACTTAAAGATATACAATAAGATGCATAATATAATTCTTATATATATATAATTTAAATACTATTAATAGTCATTTTTATATTTTGTTAAATCTTTTAAATTTTCTAAGGATATTATTAGGTATAAAATGTAAATTTTCCATATTATTTTTTTTAATTATTATGAAACACATTTTTTTTACGATTCATTTATTCTAGACTCTTTGGTTTTGTATTTAATAACTCACTTGAATGAATATTTATGATGTGGTCCCACATTTGATTCTAAAATTAAGAAATAAAACTCTTTAAAAATAAACAGTTTAGGACACATGACATAAAATTGGAACTCTAATTTGGAATTCTGATTTGAGTTTCTCTCAGCTTTACCTATTATTATATGCTAGCTTGTAACTCCATGCATATGCATAGGTACACTTAAAGATATACAATAAGATGCATAATATAATTCCTATATATATAATTTAAATATTATTAATAGTCATTTTTATATTTTGTTAACTCTTTAAAAAAATTTGTAAGGATATTATTAGGTATAAAATGTAAATTGTCTATATTTTTTTAAAAAAATTATTGTGAAACACTTTTTTTTTTTTTTGGCGATTCATTAATTCTAGACTCTTTGGTTTTTGTATGTAATAACTCACTTGAATGAATATTTATAATGTGGTCCCACATTTGATTCTAAAATTAAGAAATAAAACTCTTTAAGAATAAATAATTAGGACACATGGCGCAAAATTGGAACTTTAATTTGAAATTATAATTTGAGTTTCTTTCAGCTTCACCTATTATTATTATTATTATTATTATTATTATTATTATTATTATTATATATAGGAGATGTTGAATTACAAAACTTTTGATGTGTAACTTTTATTAGTTACAACATAGCTAATAAATGAATTATTTCAGTCAACGTGGGCAAAATTTTTTTTTTTTTTTCCTTACTATAACCGAGAAAAAATAATAATAAATGATTTTGAAAAGTTGTTTGCAAACCAATAATAGACAATGTCACGATGCTACTAAGATACAAAGCAGCCAATTTTAGTTGAAACAATACTTTAAAGCCAATGCTAAAGATAAAGAAGCATCGTATGGGATGCTCTTGAATCGTTCAAAAGATCCCCTTATTTATTTATTTTGCATGAAAAAAGAGAAATATTATTAGTTAAAACTTAAAAGTAACAACCACACAAAGAGAAGTTTCTTATATTACAAGTTACACGCATGGTCTTATCAAAAAAAAAGTTACACGCATAATAGAAAAGCCTAGTATATCAAAAAAGTAGTTACTGTTATTTTTCTTTTCTAATAAAAAGTTTTTAAAAATAATTGCTAAATCAATGTTTTTATGGTATCTGTTAACATTTCCTTCCTTTTATTTATGAACAAAGAACTTTCCCATTCCGTTGTTAAACCCCTTTGCAAGCCAAAAGGTCTGCGCACTTAATTGTTTGCTTCACTTCACTGAAAATGTATCTAACTCTACTTTCCATGGAGGCAACAAAAGGAACCTGCAGTTCGAAAATCAAGAGAGACAAATAATGGGAAAAGGGGTGTGAAAGAATTTCCAACTACTTAATTAATGGCTAACAAAGTGTCATTTTCCAAATAAATGTTGCGATAAACCAATCGCCATAAAAGCTGAGGTGGTTTCCTGTTATGATTCAGACAGAGGGAGGAGATAAGCATGCATTAGATAAGGAGTGAGCTGATAGGGAGTTGATGGCTATCTGATTGTTATTTCAAATGTTATTTCAAGTTGTTGATTAGGATAAGTTGTTGGTTAGGATTGTTATTTGTTGATTAGGATGAGTTGTTGGTTAGGATTAGTCGTGAATTGAATTTACAGCAGAACTATCAAGATGTAATTTGAATTTCCTAGTTGAGCACTTTGCTTGAGACTATTTAAGAGTAGAAGCAATTAATAAATAGGCAAGCAAAGTTTAATCCAAAATTCTCTTCTCTCACCCCCATTCAGGAGATTGGTCATCTCGAACACGACTAACTTATCATTTTATTTCCAATTCATAACATTTGGTATCAAAGCCAGATGACGAACAACCCACCACCCACACGTTCAACATCCAATGACGATTGCTTGTTGGCTTTGGAAGTTAGCAACCATTCTTTACGGAGGCAGTTCAACACCCATAGAGACAAAATTACTAAGGAGTTTACTAACATAAAGGAGAGCATGGAGGCCCTTTCTAATGCTATAGCTCAGATGGGACGCAGACTTGACAGCCAAGATAGCGACAACCAAAACAGTGGCTCCGCTAGCAAAAATCATGAACCAGAAACAGGTTCAGCTAGCCATAATAACAGAACAGAGGTACCCAATGGAGGAACTACAGGAAGAATACAAACTCGATTTTCTCGAGTAGACTTTCCGCAATTCAACGGGGAGGATCCAACAGGTTGGATTTATAAGGTGGAGAAATTTTTTCGGTATTAGAGTATTGCGGATAATGAAAAGGTGTTGCTTGCTTCTTTCAATTTGCAAGATGATGCTCTTCAATGGTACCAATGGTTTGAGAAACAACAAACCGATGTTTCATGGGAAGCTTTTACGCAGGCCCTATGTGTTCGATTTGGACCCTCTGATTATGAGAATTTTGATGAGGCCTTAGCGAAACTACGTCAGACGGGATCAGTTAGAGAATATCAAACCCAATTTGAGCGACTGGCATCAAGGGTGTAGGAATGGCCAGAGTGTGCCTTAGTAGGAAGCTATATAGGAGGATTGAAGGATGAGATTCAATTTGAGGTGAAACTTTTTCATCCCACTACCCTGGTACATGCTACCAGCCTTGCCCGTTTACAAGAAGATAAGATGTAGTGACAAAGGCGTGGCCTCACACAGCCAGGACTTCTTCCATCACCACCAAAGCCCCCCAACCACCCCGTCGAAATTGCCCTCAAGAACAAGATTCAAAAAATTTTCTTGGACTAAGATGCAATCACGACGAGACAAAGGTTTGTGCTACAACTGTGATGAGAGATTTGTATCGGGTCATAAGTGTAAGTTGCAACAGGTTTTTATTTTGGAAACCATGATCGAACCAAAGATTGACGAGGACACTATAGAAGCCTTGAAGGAAGCCAAACCACTTCTTGTACCAGAGATATCCTTACACACCCTCTCAGGGGTAACCACCCTACAAGCAATGCATGTGAGCGGGGTTATTCGTGGCAGGCTAGTACACATCCTCATCGATAGTGGGAGTACCCACAATTTTGTGAACTCCAAGTTTGCAAGGAAGCTAGATTGCTGCAAGGTTCCTTCACCAACCTTTCGAGTTATGGTGGCCAACGGAGAGTGCTTACAATGTGATGAGATTTACTTAGTTGTTCCCATGGAGATACAAGGATACCATTTCCAAACCAATGTGTATCCCTTGGATTTACAAGGCTCAGGCATCGTTTTGGGAATGCAATGGTTACGAAGTCTTGGGAAGGTGTTGCACGACTAGGAAAAGTTGACAATGGAGTTTCACGTCAGCGAAGAGAAGCACTTCATCCGCGATGATACAACCAAAGAAGTAGCTACAGAATCCCTACAAACAATACAAAGATTAATGGGCAGAGAGGTTGATGCTTATTTTATGCAAGTAGTAACCGCAGGGGACTCTACATCTACTACGCAAGAAACGACCAGAGATAATAAAGAGTTGGGCCAACTCTTGGCTCAATATGAGGCGATTTTTCAAACACCCACAACTCTGCCACCCACAAGGAAGCACAACCATCACATTATACTTGGGCCTAGATCCAACCCAGTCAATGTTAGGCCTTATCGTTACCCTCACATCCAAAAAAATGAAATTGAGCGTGCTATGAAGGAGATGCTCACAACTGGGATTATCAGGCCGAGTTCAAGCTCATTCTCATCCCCGGTATTGTTAGTGAAGAAGAAAGACGGCTCGTGGTGTTTTTCTGTGGATTATCACGCCTTGAACAAGGCGACAGTCAAGGATAGGTACCCGATACTGGTAATTGATGAGCTGTTGGACGAGTTACATGGGGTAACCTATTTTACCAAGCTGGATCTCAAATCCGACTATCATCAGATCCGAGTTCAGCCTGCAGATGTTCACAAAACAGCCTTTCGTACTCACGATGGACATTATGAATTCTTAGTGATGCCTTTTGGCCTCACTAATGTACCGGCCACATTCCAATCTTTGATGAATGATATTTTGCGTACAGCACTGAGGAGGTATGTCTTAGTCTTTTTTGATGACATATTAATATATAGCAAAACATGGGAGGAGCATTTAGTTCATTTAACAATGGTTTTTGATACTCTAATGCAAAACCGATTATATGTCAATCGTTCCAAGTGTTTGTTTGGCCAGCAAAAGGTTGATTATTTGGGACATATTATAAGTTCCAATGGAGTTTCGATTGACCCTAAAAAAATTCAAAGCATGCAATCTTGGCCTACACCCACCACCATCATTGCCTTGCATGGTTTTCTTGGCCTGACCGGGTATTATCAGAAATTCATCCAAGGTTATGGAGTCATTGTTGCTCCACTCACAAGTCTCTTGAAGAAGGATGGGTTCAAATGGACTCAAGAAGCTACGGAAGCATTTCAGCAACTCAAACGGGCCATGGTGCAAGCCCCAGTACTCGCACTTCCGAACTTCACAAAGAAATTCATTGTTGAAGCCGATGCATCAGGTAGTGGTCTGGGGGCAGTCTTCACACAAGACGGTCGTCCTATCGCCTTTTACAGCAAGCCTTATCCATCCATGCCTTGGGCCGATCCGCATATAAGAAGGAGCTAATGGCAATTGTCAAGGCAATCCACAAATGGAGGATTTATTTGCTTGGCCACAAATTCCTGATTTGCACAAACCATCGTAGCTTGAAGTATCTACTTGAACAACGGATTACTACTCCGGATCAGCAAAAGTGGATTGTTAAACTAATGGGCTTTGACTATGAGATTGAGTACAAACAGGGGCATGAAAACAAGGCGGCCGATGCTTTATCTCAACACTCAAAATTCATAACTCAAAACTCATCACTCATATCTCATATCTCAAAAGTCTATCTCATCTATAACCCAAAACTCACAACTTCTTGTTTGGAAAAAATACCCGATCTGTGTTTCTCATTTTATAACTCAACTTTATCACATATTGGTGGAGCCCACAGCCTGCACAAATTGGGCCCTACACAAAGAAGGATAAAAGCTTTCACACAGTTATGAAGCTGGAAAAATACACCCTGTTTCAGGTGTATATTTCCTCACATTCAAGTTGGTGGAACCCACTCAACTGTGGGTAAGACCTACTCAAGTGTGAGTAGGAGAAAGTATACACTCGAAACAAGGTATACTTCCTCGGAAAGCTCGAGGTAAATTCAAAAAAGAAAAAAAGCTTTCAAAGTATTGAGCAAGGATTTGACAAGAGCTTGACTTGGGCCCTACACACTTGCAGTTAATTACAAACATGCCATTATCTGAATGCTTGATGACCGAATCACTCATTGATATGTTAGAAACACATGCCCATGAATTTCGAATGCCTAGGCTGCCAATACTGCACCCTTTGAAGAGGATCAAGTTACAATTATGTTCAACAAAAACTTGCACAAAGTAGGGACTGTGAATAAGCTTTAAAGATAAAAGAAAACTGTAAAAACTATTGGAGCACTGATTACAAATATTGGAGATTTTTTTATTTTTTTATTTTTTTATGAAAGCACTTAGTTACCTTATTCCATTACTTGGACCGCAAGTTATGTCCTTACATCTACATTACAACAACTAGCTCCAATTGATACACAGTCATCACCTACCAGGAAGGTTGATAACTAAAAAGCATAGTGAGTTTCTGAAGTAGAACATGGCATGGACATGAGAAATTGATATCTATATAGTTACCATTAGATATAACTGAATTTTATATTTTGACATTTTTTGTATTCTCAATGTGAATTTCATCGGTGTTGGGACTTTGAGCAGGTGAGTTTATGAATGTTCAAATAGCGTGTAAAACACCTATGAACGTTTAGACCCCCAAATTAAAATTACGGCTCGATTGATTTTACTCTAACTTATACTAAGTGCGGAATAGAGTAAATACGAGCGGATAAACAAATAAGCTACTCTAAACCATATTTATAATAACACAACAGTAAAATGAAAGGTAAAAGAGTAGGGAAGAAAGATGCAAACACAAAGACAACACAGCAATGTGTTATCGAAGAAGAAACCGAAGTTCTCGGTGTAAAACCTCTCTGCCGCCCTCCAAGCGGTTAATAACACTAGAGAATGAAGTTGGGATACATGAACAACAGAAGACCCTCCAAGCCTAATCTACCCAGTGTACCTAAGCTCTCCAAGCTTCTTGCTCCAATGAGGTTACGCCGAACCTTTGTCTTCTCTAGCTTACCGGATCCCGTTATAGCCCATAGCATCAACCAAGCCTCACCGGCTTCTTTTGGCAATTCCCCAAAGCTTTCCAAGCTCCAAAACATTCTCTACACTCTGAATAGGTGTGGGTTGTGTTTGGGTACAAATCTCCTCTCAAGGTATGACAATGGGAGAGGGATGGAGAAGAGGCTGCAATGATTTCTCACTAAGGATGAGTAGCTCTCTCTCAAAAAGATGGGTGTGTGTTGTAGAAACCTATCTAGGGTTTTTCTCTCTAAATGGCCTTCATTACATTTGTGGGTAATGAGGGTATATATAGTATGGGTGAAGGGTATAAAAGTCTCACTTAAAAATCCTTCGGGCAGAATGTTTCGTGACTACCTCGCGGGAAGGCCTTACCCACGAGACACTCACGAAAACAACAGTCTGGCACGACTTTTCAGCTTTCAGTCATGTGCTCCTCACATGGCTTTTCTGCGGGTTAGCTTCTCGCGAGCTTTTCGCGAAATCCACTGATTCTTTATTTAAGCTTGATTCTTCACCAACTTAATACTAAACCCAATACAATAAAATCCCACAAAATACAAGGAAATAAATTAAAGCAAATACAACACTTTTTGTCATGGAATAAACCCAACATAAAACATAGTTGTAAATCACAACTTTACAGTTTATGTTGAGCAACTTTATATTGATTGATGTAGAACAGACAGCTCATACCTTCTTGGAGCAGTAACGGTGTCGAAAGTCACAATGCAAGATCTAGGGGGTGGTACTGGTAGTAAAGGTCATCGAGGTGATAGTATCGAAATTACATGAAATTTGGCAAGTTAAAAGGAAACGACATTCTAATCCAGATTCAAGACAAGCCTCAAGCGTCACGTAAATTTAGGCAAATTCCTTCGTTAAGGCCCCGAAAGCTGTGTTTTTGCTATTTATAGTAATATTTATTTTTCCTTAATAACTTTTAGTTTAAAAGTCAGAATAAGGTCCCGTCTGTTTTGGGATGACTCTTAAGGTCAGTAGTTTATGATTTTGCATTTAACTCAATTTTGCCATTTTTGGTAAATTTTGGTATTTTGTCACCTAATCGCGTAATTAGTGTGAATTAGGGTTTCAGATGTTTCCTAATTGTCCTAGCGTTTTACTTTTTTAGTATTTATATGTTTTGTAGCTATCAAAGGCAAATCAGATTATTATTAATAAAATTGTAAAGTTTCTCTTGAACTTTTCTCTGGTGGACTCCAGTTTATCTCCTTGTGGATTCAGGGAACCCCTTGTGGATTCGAGGTTACTACCCAGAAACTAACAATTTAGTTTCTGTTTATCAAAGAGAGCATCATGTGTATTTTCTCCAGGCTTCCGCGACATCAGTATCGACGTATTAACAACCGTCAAACTGTAAATGAAATTGGAGCCGTTCTTAACTTTAAGTCCTTGTACTGTCAAATTGGAACTCATGAAGAATCTTATGGTCTACATCACAAATTTTAAAGATTAATTTTTAAGAAATGCACTTTTTAAAGATGGAAACAAGTACACTAGAAATATTTTAACTTTGTTTGTCACTTACAATTGGGCTATCACAAGAACTAGGCAGTGTTGTCCCATTAGGTGCCTGTTACATTGATATACAGCAAATAAGTAAACAAATTTGCAATGGTGGTGAAGTCAAAATGTGATATTAGAGGGAGGAAAAGGCCTTACTTTGTGTGGTTTGCATGGAAGATTCCACCATTTCTCTCCTCTGCCATCTATAACACCACCCCCTTGCAATGACAATCCATTGATTCTATAGAAAACCAGCCATTGTTTCTTACTATTTTTTATTGGCCATGAATCAGGTCCATCCGGTGGCATAATAGTCCCATCAATGTTCTCATTATCCTAGCCAAAAAAAAAAAAAACATTATTGACTACATGCGAAAGGAATTTGCCAAATGCTCTATTTGGATTAGTTAGAATTAATTTTCAATTGCATAGTCAAGAGCCTTATATAAGGTATTTCTAACGAAGACATCTAGAATTCAATTATTTCTTTCTTGGTATAACTACTTTCACACAAACTTCCCATAGCATAAAGGTTGGAAGTTGGAACAGTTGCATCCATTCATTCATTCAGGAAAAAAAAAAAAAAACTTATTTCTTAAAAAGTCGATAACTTGTTGATTTTGCACTGTTTTCGAAGCTTGGCATTATTTTTCTCCGATACTTCTATAGTTCTTTTTCATTCACTAAATTTCTCATTTGCTGAGCTTTTCTAGTCTTAGTCTCTACTAGTACTAGTTTCACAACTTCTCAGACTCTTCTTTTCTCTTCTAATTTTACAGATAATAGATTGTCTTAATCCCTCTATTTCATGTGGGAAGACAAAATACTCCACTCTGAGTCCATATATATATATATATATATATAAGAATAAAAGTGAGAAGAATTTTTATATGGTACATGTAATGCAACATTCTTTCTCAGAAAAATAAATAAATAAAACATGTAATGCAACATTATTAAACCTAATCAATTACAAACATACCATAAAATCCCAACACATTATATCAATATTTGAGAAAGAAATTGTTGAAATAAATGAATGGGATAGACCTCACCCCTCGGCCCTCTCATCCATGTTGTGGATCAAATTCCATCTCTCCTGTTCAACATTTGACTACTCGATTGGTTCATCAGAGTCTATTGTTATAATTGCTAATCATATCTTCTGTGATATTTTTTGTAAATGGGTAGACAGAGATGCTACAGTTTAACATTATAGCCTTCTGGACCATCAATTATCATCTCTTGGTTTAATTGTTAGATATGGCTTCATTAACCTCTAGGGGTTTGAGTGGCTCTATGGTGCGGACACCTCCCTGATTATTTTGAATGTCTTAAGGGATTTAATTGCTATCTTGATTATGATTTGATTTCCCTGCCTTATCATTTGTAAGCTGGTACCTTATTTATAGGCCCACAGTAAACATTATTGTTATGTTAAATTTGATGAATGATATGGAATTGAGATTTTCTTTCTCTAGCTTGGTGCTGATGCCAAGAACCCTTACTGGTGATGCCTAAGGTCTTATCCTGTTCTATGTTTTTCCCTTATTTCAATTTTCTGGCCTCTGTCCTGCATCACTCTTGCTGTAGTTAAGGCATCTTAGAGACGGTAAACTGGGTTTGAAATTTTGAATTCTACCACCAACCCTTTTGGGGGTAACCTTGGGGATCTATTCCCGTTATGGTTTTGTACATGTGGGATGGGAGAACTACACATGCCTGGAAAATATTTTGGTGCTTGAAGAACCCTGGAGATTGTATTAGCATAAATAAAAAAAAGGAAAGATAAGGAGAAAGAAAAAGAATATTATGGCTTTCTAGGATTGAATGGTAAAATGGAAATTCTATGTTGGGTATTGATATAATCTGTGTGAAAGTAGCCTATGGAATTTTTATTTTTTTGGTAAGTTTGTGAAATTTGAGATGTACATTGATGAGGTAGATGTTATAGCTTCCCTAGTTCAGCAAGCTGATGATGTCTTTGTGGCTTCTTGACTGCACCGACTAAATCATTCTCTCTTGTTTGATGCAGGTACTTAGATATTACTTTTGATTTTGATGCTATAACGCATTTTTGGTTATATCTCAATAATTGGTAAATGGGGTCCGAAGGGCCTCCTGCACCTGCAGTAGCAGTAACAGTTCATGTGACGGGATTTAAGAAATATCATGGAGTTTCAGAGAATCCAACTGAGACAGTTGTCAGTAATCTCAAAGAGTATGTGAAGAAAAAGGGATTGGCAAAAGGTCTAACTCTTGGGAGTTGCAGCATTCTTGAGACTGCAGGACAGGGAGCACTTGCTTCCCTATACCAGACATTGCAATCTGCCATTGGTGGAAAGGATTCTGAATCTTCAACTTCTGGAAAAATTATTTGGGTCAGTTGCCCACATTTCTGATCTCCTCTGCAGCTATGCTCAAATTATGTTATGCCAAATTACTCCTTTTCCAAGTTATCGATTTTATTTTTCCTGTTTCTCATTCTCTCAATAGAAATCATAGGCTGGTTTGGAGGTCTTTTAGAATCAGTGTCAGTGATTAGAAATCATAATGGCTAATCAGCAGAGCATAACCAACAACTTTATAGCTCCATGATGTAGTTGGGAACATTAAAGAAGTACATACTGGATACTCATTGAAAAACAACCTTACTACTGTAATGGCAGCAAAAAAATAAACAACCCTTGGCTAATAACAATTCTTAACTCTACAGGATCTGCTGCAACAAGAGTAGTATTCATGAGACTAACAGCTCTATTCAAACAATAAGGACTAATGTTCCTAATTTCACTTTCATTAAACGAAGTCCAATAAGTCCATACAGGAATATGATACAACTCTAAAAACCTATACATTAGGGGTGAATATGTTAGTAATGAAGAATGATTTACTGTCAAAAAAAGGTTGTACTGTAATCTCAATCCTTTTGATGAGGCTGATTTCCGGATTCAAACTTGTAATCTATCGCTTTTGGTGAAAGGGGCTTGTCATCTCACCAAGGCCCAACCTCTAAGATTGGTATACTGTCAGCACCTCTATAAATTATGTTGCACTCTTGGTTGTTTCTCTAGACCTTTAGGGAGAAGATGGAAACTTGTGGATGGTAAAATGTTATTTTTTGAATAAATAAACCATTACTGACAATTTTACTAAACATGCATTTTAGAACCTTAATCCTAAACCAGAACCAGAATCTACACTTTGGACTCCATTGTATTTCTGTATTTATGCATTATGTATCTAACCCTCTTTAACTATATTTCTCCAGCTACACTTTGGAGTTAATAGTGGTGCAACAAGGTTTGCCATTGAGCATCAAGCTGTCAATGAAGCCACTTTTCGTTGTCCTGATGAGTTGGGATGGAAGCCCCAGGTTAGAAATAATCCCTAAGTTTCATGTTCATGCATGTTGACTTTTATTTGCTTTGACATTTTATATTTAATTCATTTAACTTTCCTTGTTTCATGTTTTGTAGAAAGTCCCCATCATTCCTGCAGATGGTGACATTTCACACACTCGACAGGTAGAATGGATTTCTTTTTTCATGATTTTTCTGATTAAAAGGGTTTCATAATTTTTTTTTGTCTGTATATAAACTCCATTAAGTTTCTAAGCAACCTTATGTTTAGTCCTATATTTACTATTTAAATATCAACCCATTGCTTGATGGACTGCAGCAATAGTCACTATGAAAGAAGGAATGTTATGTCAGAAGTTTGGTATAATATGCCATCTGAGGTTACCTATCTTAAAGTGCTTTCTTTCTTGTTCACTACCCCGAAATTCCAGTACATGTGTTGGCCAGTCCTCTGCTTGTGAATTGAATTTTCTATTGGTTGGAAGATTTGTTACTTTCATAGGAATGGATGTGATTATAGGAAGACAGATTTTCTGTATTTTTAGTGGAAAAGAAAGGCAAATTTATGATATGGGAAATAGATTGTGTTCACCTTCTTCTGCTAACTTGTATAAATTATTTGAGTGGTGGTCTTTGCTGGAGCTGCTGTTTTTAGTCACAATGATTCAGATGGATTGATTGGACAATTGCTTTTTTTTAGTCTGATTTATTGATGACTATAATAAATATATATATATATATATTTATATATTTATATATTTTTTGGCTTCACCCTTCCTAAAAGAAATTCTGGTGCTAACTGTGCGCAGACTTCTCTTCCTGTTGAGGAGATTACCAAGGCCTTAGCAAAGATGGGTTACGAAGTGATGACATCAGATGATGCAGGACGGTTTGTATGCAATTATGTTTACTATCATTCCCTTCGGTTTGCAGAGAAAAATGGGAACAAATCGCTGTTTGTGCATGTGCCTCTCTTCTTGACTATAGATGAGGATACGCAAATGCAGTTTGCTGCATCCTTGTTAGAGGTACTTGCTTCTTTAAATTAAGAGCATCCTGCCACAACCTTATGTCCAGGAGCTTGTGTGGTTGCTTATATTGGCCATGTATGTAAAAAAAGTGGTTGGATGCATAATAAATAGCGAGTGTGTTTTAATGAAAAGTGAAACTGTGGCACATGCAATTCATGTATTTTGGTGAATGCTTTTTAAAGGGTACTGGAAACTCGCCGAAATCTTTTGAAATCTCTTATGCCAATTTGTGAATGAAATGCCAGTTTTATTATAGTGTTTGTCCCATTTAATTTATTCTTTATCCTCTGAACTTCACTGACTCTTGCTTTTCATCATGTAGTTTGCTCCCGGAGATAAATCTTGATAGCATGCATTTAAAATTAGCATTGCGTCTATAAAAATTCATGTCCTTGTGGGTATTCAAAGTAGATGATATCTTTTTTATGTCTTGCTACAGACGTATTTCAACCCACAAATCTTCTTGCCTTGGAATCATTTGAAATGGTCGGTCAATTGTGGAATCTTGAGCACCTTTGTAGGTGCACGTTTAGCACATGTTTGACTGATTTATATTGTAATAATTTGAAACTATTTATTTAGAAAAATGGTTATATAACCATGAGCTTTACTGAACCATTGTCTAAGTAGCCATGTTACAAAGTTACCTTGACAAAACATCTTGTGGATCCGTTGTTTACACTTTCCCAAACTTAAGGCCTTTAAGGGATTGTAGACAATATTGCCCATATCTTTGGATTGAGGTTGAGGTTGAGGTGAAGAGTAAAATATGCATTGAAAGGTTTTCATAAATTGGTAGGCATACTCATTCTACAACATTGGCCTAATGGTTATAGTGAAGTTAAGGTGAAAAGTAAAATCATCCATTGAAAGCATAACAAGGAAACGGGATTATAAGTAACCCAATCAGTTGCGTCCCAAAGTTTGGAGAAATTATTTTGTACATCTAGCATACTATACCTTCTTTTTACATAAAAGTGGATCTCATGCGTAGATCCTATAGGTGAAACCTATCATTACTTGAGAAGAGAGTGTAATACATGAGTGCATGATGCATTGAATAATTTTAGCAAATTTGAGGTCAAAAGGCGCTCATGTTGCTGAAATTATGTTTTTGCTGTGAGTTGGGGTTATTAAGGTAACAATTTAGCCTTCACGAAATCATTTAGTTATAAATTGCAACTAGTGCGTTATGAGATAGAGAGATGCTATGTTCACAACATTTTTACAACATTTTCACAACAAATCACAGGTGGTTAATTGTTATTAGTTCAAAATTGAACCTAACACTAAGATTACTTTTTTGCCCCAACAATAACAACCAGTAACAACCTGCCACTTAGGATTTGTTGTGAAAATGTTATGGACATATCATTTCTCTATAAGATATTTGTACTAGACAATCTTGCTGTTTTGAGGGAGACATTGTCGCCACAATAAGTCTACAGCTCTCCAATCCATTGGCAAAATATTTACTAAATTCTTTTGTTGAGGTCACTTTATGTTATAAAGTCAATAGTTTTTAAGACAAAAAATTTGACCCTTGCTGTTGTGGTAGATTATTTGTAGTAGGTAAAAAAGTAATGTCAGTGGTGGGTTCAGATGAGATCCAATACGAGTTTGCCATATCAGCTGGTGTCAAAAATGTTGTCAAATTTTGCATGTATTGCTCATAGTTATCACCTTATTAGTTGCTTTTCTCGTTTCAAAGGCAATGTTTATTGCCTCAATACATCTCGACATAACACTGACTTCTATTTCCTCCACACACACACACATAACTCATCCCTAACATATTCATTCAAAACCAAATGAATTGTGTAAGGGCCTTGGCAGTAGGCCTACGCATAAACACTGACTGTAGTATGCAACAGAGTATAGTGTCTCCTATGTGAAAACTGTGTATCAATGTATGAGAGTTAAATAATAGAATTTGAATCCGCAATATCCTCTGTATACTCAATGTAAACTACATATTATAATAATAATAATAATAATAATAATAATAACAATAATAAAAAGACCTGGCTCTTATGTAGTGTTCGCATAATTAAACAGAAGTCAACAATTGATAGAATTTTTTTTTAATAAGACAACTGATATAGAATTAATGTAATAGAAATGTACTGTGCTAATATATTCTTATTTAGTAGAATATAATTGCATGAGTTTTTCATTATTACAACCATCTCCCCTCTAGTTAAATTGCCACCCACACCCCCTCTAACAAGAAATTTGGAAATTTTAAAAACCTTTTCTTGGGGGGATTTTTTAGCATCTTTTTTCATACATCTAAGGAATGTCCGTGTAAATAGTTTGTACTTTAGAAAAAATGAGTGTCTTATTCATACTATAGAGGATGTGAGTTTAATAATAAAAACCAGATTAGTGAAGTTTTCCACTATA
>JARYZH020002496.1:0-15433 GCA_030021035.2 Notholithocarpus densiflorus
ATATGGAATGATGGTGTCAACGCCTGCAAAAGAAAAAGAGACAAAAAAATAATTATATTAAAATTCCTAAAAATAAAAATAATACAAAAAACAAATATAAAAATGCAATGCATAGAAATGAAAGTTACACAAAAAAAATTGTAGACCAAATCCACAAAGCTGTTAGGTGATCCACCTTCCTATTCCCACCTTAAAGTTTTTGGATGTCTATGCTATGCCTCTACCTTAACCAGATATAGATTCAAATTTGATCCAAATTTCTACTTTACTACTAGTTATTCTGACTTCTCTATATATAGATCCTGTCTATACGGTACTAAACATTTTACACCCGGGCCTGGCAGGAGGAGGTGGGCTGAAATGAAATAAGAATGAAGAATGGGTTGCAAGATATGCAAGATGTTTAGGCATAATATCTGGTGCCATGGCAGAATTATGGGTTCTAAAGGATGGGCTCATTCTAGCAACCCAACTTAGGATTAACTCTTTATGTGTGAAACTAGATGCTGAGCTTATTGTTTAATTGCTTACCAATAATTCTATGAATAATCTTATGATGGAGTCTTTGCTCAATGACTGCAAGATCCTATTGAGGAAATTCCACTAATCAACAGTCCAACACATCTTGAGGGAGGCGAACTAGTGTGGTGATGAACTGGCTAAGTTAGGAGCCATCCAATTTTTTGACTATGTTAATTTTGATAGCCCATCGCCTGTGGTGGAGAATTTGCTGTCCTTTGATAAAGTTGAGCATGCTTCTAATAGACTTATTTGTATCTGATCTATTTTCATTGTTGTTTACCAACAAAAAAAAAAAACATTTTACACCAATATACAAATATCTTGTCACTATTCCTTACATAAATGAACTAGCATGCAAGCGTTCTGATCTTTTTATGTTGACTGCAGGGTTCAAGTGAACAAAAATACTATGATATCTTCGAAACTTAACTGTTTGAGAATACTATGATATTATTATTCTCTATGAAAACTCTAACAAATAAGGCTGACCTTACTATGTGGATCTCAATCCGCCAAAGTATTCATATGTTCTATATGTCATATTCATTGATGTGCTTCCAAGCGATAGTTTTTAATTAGTGCACCATTTTGGTTGGACTATGTCAGAACTACTCAAAAACCAGAGCAGGCAAGGCTACAGTGATGTTATGTCCCAAGTCAAGTCTAGATGAAAACACTTTGCCAAGTCATATAGTTTTTTTAGTCTACAAAATGCTAGTAAGGAAGGAATTGCCAAATTTCAACCCACATGCATGCTTAGAATATTCTCCATTATGCACAGCCCTTTACTATAACTAGCTATTGTAATAAATCATTTTCATGAATTATAAAAAAATAGTATTAAAAATTAAAAAGAAGAAGCAGAAAGAAAATTCTAAAAATATTGAATTTTTAACACAGTCACAATGACATTGAATGGGAGAGGAAGCAGGAAACCTCCTCAGGTGAACAAAGTACTTGGCTTCCAAGCAACTAAAAACCTGTTGATAACTTTTCATAATTGACTCCAACCTTATGGTCTTTTTATATTGTGATAAATTTAGATAAGAACAGGAATTGGTCTTTTTCTCCGTGTTGTGATTAAGAAATAACATATGAGATCACAAAAGATTTAAGCTAACATTTTGGCACGAAATCTTATATTCCAAATTTCATCTTTGGCCATCCAAAGTTCTCTCTGTCTCTCTCTCTCAAAATGGTAACAGCATCTTCAATCCAATTCATTGATTCTGCACTTTCTTGCACCACCTCACTTGCTCTGTCATATTCAGACCCTGAACAAAAATGGATCATCCAAAAGCACCTGACTTCACTACTTCAAGATTATCCCACTCTCAACCCTTCAATTGATACCTTCATTCACAATGATGGCACCACAGTGAACCTTCTAAATGCAAATGGCTATCTTTTTGTGTCCCATTCCTCACCTCCAATAGCAATCACCATTTGGCTTCATGAAAATTATCCTTACATGGCTCCTATAGTTTTTGTGACACCAAACCACATGTCCAAAATTCATCCAAACCATCCATTTGTGGACCCTTTTGGTGCCACCAAATCTGCATACCTCCTAGTCCTAACCTGGCAACATCCAAGGTGCAACCTCACCGACGTTGTGCACAACCTTTTCAAAACTCTTTGCAATTGACCATCCCTTGTTCTGTGCTTCACCTAGTTCTAGCTTCACTCATCCGTCTGTTGTGTCAAAAATGGAGGTTCTAGACAGAGTCACTGGTGCCATTCACTATGACATAGCTATCAAATTCGCAAGCTGTAATGAACAAGAGGGTTGATACTGCTAGAAGTATATTTTTTGAGCCTACTCCACCATTAGTTCCTCCACTTGAACCTCAACCAGATTCAATACCTCTAAGACATTCAACTACGGTGCATAAACCTCCTCCTTATCTTCAGCATTACCATTGTAATTTGAATTTTGCAAGAGACAAAGGTTGTCAAGAATTCAATATTGATTCCCAGAGATATATATTCAAATTTTTAGTACACTTCCTAGGATTAATTATCTAAAATTAACCTTATAAATTTTTATAAATTACCTCTCTGTAAACCTAAAAATATAGGATATCCTAAAACTGCTTGCCTACCCAAATTTGTATCCAAACAAAAAGGTTAGTGACTTTATTTCCATGGCATCCAATGAAACTCAAAAGGAAAAAACACAAAAGCAGCATTTCAATATGTAATGAGATGTGCAAAAATTACCTCTCCGTAACTTCAAACGCCGTCCGGTCCAGGAGTGGAGGTGGAGCCAGAGGCGGCGGTGACAACTTCGCCGTCCGGTCCAGGAGTGGAGGTGGAGCCAGAGGCGGCGGTGACAACTTCGCCGTCCGGTCCAGGAGTGGAGAGGGAGCCAGAGGCGGGGGTGACAACTTCTTCTTCTTGTGATCTGTCTTTTTGTGTTGTTTCAGATCTCGCTTCCTCTGGTAAAAGGTACCGCAGAGGTTGCAGATCTTCTTATCGTCACCGTAATCGAGCCGATTATGTGTGTACATTTCGGACTCCGTCGCGAAGCTATGAAGGCAACCGTTGTCTTTAGAGATTCGCCACGGAGTACGAAATGGACACACATAATCGGCTCGATCACCGCGACGATAAGTAGATCTGCAAAGAGATCTGAAGCAACACAAGAAGGCAGATCATGCGAAGAAGAAGAACAGCAGCTCCACCTCCACCGGACCGGACGGCGAAGTTGTCACCGCCGCCCGATCCAGTAGCAGAACGGAGCGGAACAGAGCTTTGTTTGTGCGAACTGCGAACGAACGAGTGAGAGGGAGAGTGAGAGAGCTAAAATTTTGAAAAGTTCAGCAAGAGTGGCGTGTGTAGGATGTTCTTTTCAAAACCCCCAGTTTCTTAACATTTCATTTTAAGTTGCTTAACTTTACTTTTACTTATTTCAGTTTTCAAACTTTCAAATTTATTTAATTAAGAATTTTTTATCAAATTTTGTTATATGTTGTGGTTAATTTTTTAATTTTATAAATTTTTCTTCAAATTTTTTAAATTAAAAAAAATTGAATTAATGATTGAAAAATATTTTTCAAATTTTTTTATAAAAATTTTTTTAACAAAAGTTAACAGAAAGACCTTAATTGAATAAATCTGAAATTTAAAGGACTGAAATAAACGAAACCAAAGTTAGAGTACTGAAATGAAATTTGAAGAAAGTTAAAGAATTAGTTTTGCATTTTAGAGGACTGAAATATTTCATTTTAGTTCTTTAACTTTACTTTTACTTATTTCAGTTTTCAAACTTTCAAATCTATTTAATTAAGATTTTTTATCAACTTTTGTTATATGTTATGGTTAATTTTTCAATTTTATAAATTTTTCTTCAAATTTGTTAACAGAAATACCTTAATTGAATAAATCTGAAACTTAAAGGACTGAAATAAACGAAAGCAAAGTTAGAGGACTGAAATGAAATTTGAAGAAAGTTAAAGAATTAATTTTGCATTTTAGACTAAATTTTAATTAAAATAACATAAAATAATTTATGAAGTGAATTTAAATTAGAACTAATAATAGCTTTAAACCTAAGATTTAGGGTGATAGTGTCATAAAAATGTTGTGGAAGTAAATTAATAATACTTTTCCTTAAATAATTGTGCATTTTAGAGAGTTCTAAAATATTTACTAGTATCACTTTTCCTTAAATAATTTGAGTGGAGCTTTTAGAAAATTTGCATAATCTATTTGTAATTTTTTTTTTCTTTTATGAGATACTAAATTTTTTTTTTTTAAGTTTCTTGAACGACTAGTTTTATTTAGGGGGTCAATTCATTAATTTGGATACTAAACTCTTAAAATATTTTTCAAAGAAAAATATATAATTTATTAAAAATTAGTCTTTATATTGCTTCATCTCAGTGTTTTAAATGGAGACATTCAGGTTCAAATTTTGCCCGTGTTTATAATTATCCAAAAAAGGAAAAAAAAATTGTGATGTAGAATAATAATAATACACGAGGACTAGCTCTCCTTAACCTCCTTGTGATAATAAACAAAGCATGCTCCCACTTGCTACTAATCTGGCAAGTAAGATAAGGAAGGAAGCAAAACTCATGGAATGGTTAATTGTAATCATACATCAGATGTATGTGAAAAGAAACAAGTTAATAAAGATGGGTGTTATAAAATAAGGATTTTTGGAGTATGTAAATTTCTTTCTGCTTCAAACTCATAATAATCAATTTTGATAACAAAAATGCTCTTACACTGACCTTGAACCTTCAGTACACCAATTCTTCTAATCCTAAATCAAATAAACATGCAGGTCTCATAAGGACGGGTAAAAATGCAGGTCATATGTTGAGAAACACATGCACAAATAAGCATGTAATGCAGAGTTAATAATGTCTTTTACACATGGTGAAACCCAAGTTCATTTAAGGAACCTTTAAAAAAAAAAATACAATTATATATCCTAATCCCCAAAACCAATAATACCAATTCCTCTTCTTAAACATATGCAAATCTAAAGGAGATCTCTTTGAGGAATTAATACTGATAGTGCCTGCCCTTTATGCGAATCAGAGACGGAATCCATTCCCCACGCTATTTTTAAATGTAAGTTTGCTAACGAAGTGTGGGAGAGATGGAAGGACTGTCCAGTTGCAATCAGTGACAGTAGCCATGACTTCTCGGATGTCTTACTACACATCCTAGCTGAAGGGACAACCAAGGATCTGGAAATTATGGTAGTGACAGGCTGACAGCATGGTCAATTTGGTATAGCCGAAATCAAAGGGTGCATGAAGCCGAGGGCCAAACTCCATCCCAGAATTGGAACTTTGCATCAAACCTGCTTCAAGACTATAAAGAGGCCTCCAACTATTTCCTCCATGAACCATCCGCTTGTGAAATAAGCTGAAAAAGACCCCTTGAGGGGTTTACAAGATAAATACCGATGGAGCAGCATCAGATGATGGAAGGAAATCAAGCATAGCTGTGATCATAAGAGATTCTAAAGGTGAAACAGTGGCTGGGTTTTGTAAGTTACTCCCAGGCAACTATACTGTAATGGAGACAGAAATCATGGCTGTGGAAGTTGAGATTTTGCTAGCAAAGGAGCTAGAGCTTCAACAAGTCATCACTGAGACAGATTCCCTCCCTGTGGTTCAGAGTATTGTGGCAAAAGAATTCAGTGAAGAAATTGGCCATCTTGCCCGAGGAATTTTGAGCCTTGCAGGTTGTTTCAGCAGCTGGAAGATTAGACACTTGAAAAGGGACTACAACAGGGTCGCACATGAACTTGCTCGCTTTGGGAGATGTAATGAGATCAGCCAGGATTGGAAAGGTTTCTCCCCTCCAATGGTGAAGCATCTCATCCACCTGGACTGCCTCTAATATTGTAATCTCTTCATGTACCTTGTTGTTCTCCAATTTCAGTAATATTCAGCTTTCCTATAAAAAGATAAATAAATGAGATCTCTTTGAAAACCAAAACAGATTCACTCACTATGTTCTCGTTAATGCATGCATGACCTGCATTAAATTATACAACTTAAATGTGACAGCATAACGGTAGTATAATACTTCCATAGGTGGCTAAGAAACATATGTTCATTGACCCAAAATACATGTGATATGAAGCAAACTTCTTGAAATGAACAGGTCAACTATGTTAATCCATTTATGATAACATGGCACACTCAATGCATGTTTGATCATATTTTGAACTAATTCATATTGATAGACAGGTAGTGTACATAAGATGACTTCAGAGTTCACACTGGTCTAACTCTTTTTTTTTGTTTAAAAACGATTAGATTAATGGATGGCTTTTTGGCTTACCAAAGGACACCTGATATGGTACTATTAAATCATGTAGTCATTCAAAAAAAAAATTATATTCATATTAGGGCAGTGTTTTTAATAAGTTGATTACCTTAGTATAAATGGAAGTCGAAGTCCTAAAGAACTTATTCCACAGTTACTGTTTTCTTTCTGAGATTAGGTTAAGCACAAACAAAAAAAATGAGACAGGGATTCACTGTTATCAGTGAATCCCGTTCTCTTTCTCCTCAGCTAAGGTTTTTGAGAGCATATACCAAAGCTGGAACCCAAAAACAAAAACCTTTAAACGAGAGAGATCCTTCCTAGATTAGTTGCAGGACTAAAAACAATGTGTCCAATATCTGTTATACACTATTTAAAAAGTTATTTAATATTACCATGAGTATGTGGAGCTATCCAACTTCACTACATTGACTAAACTGTATCATGTAGATCTATTTCAGATGTATCTAAAACAGTGAAGATCCTCAAAGGACCTTTTTTTTTTTTTTTGGTTGCACCCCTTTCTTTTCTTTAAAAAAAAAAATTATTTCTTATCTTTAACATGCCATAATTGTGCAATATAAATGAAGGAATCCTATTTAAGTAGTGGCTAAATTATAATTTTTATCAATGTGCATATTCCATCATGTGATAGAATATTAAATGATCCATAATGCCCTTAAATCATAACACTCCAAAGAAACATTAAAATAAAATTTTCTTCTAGTGTAGAAGAAAGGGTAGAAACTAAGTTAGAATAATTAAATTAAAAAGGTCTTATTTTTAGTACAGTATGTTGAAAGAAAGACTACAAAGACCTCCAGAATTTGAACATGAATATATTCATGAGAAAGCAAGGCAAATACAAAAACAATTTGGACATAGGAAAAATGATGGCAAAAAATCATGTGCTGCTATTCTGTAATGCTATATCAGAAATAAGTAATACATTAAAAATAAAGTAAAAAGAGAATATTCTCTCAAGCTTATTGTAAAATCATCATTAACTTAGATTTCTATTAAGCAGTATCTTAATGCCAACGGCATATAAGATTACTATACAAAATAATCACAAAAGAAGAGAATAAGGATTCAGGGAGTAGAACATATACATACCAATTCCTCACAAGCAACTGGATCAGAAAACCAAGTCTTATCCACAACACATCAAGGATAACATATTTTCCATTGCACATGATTGCAGAGATTGAAGATATTACAATCAGTCTCTTGATAGAGGGAAATTTTGACATGATCCAAAAGTGTTTTAAGTGTTCCCTTGACTGCTGGATCAATCAAATTTGCCTGAAACATGGGAAAAAGTGGAATGAAATTTAGCAATAAAATCTTTTCTTTGCATTTTTTTAGAACTACTTTGGATTAAGGCTTGGCAATCCTCTTCTCCAAAATCAAGTTTAGTTTCTCAATTTGGGTATTCACTTTCTATACCCAAACTCTTATCGCTTCAATATAATCAACATAAGTACCTTTCAATTTTTTGCCAAGCACATCCACAAAGGTAGAATTACAGATTGCCAAATTAAGTAATCATGCATGAGTTCTTCTAAGTTGTTGTAAATTGACAAATGCAACAAGGAGTACCAACCAAACAAAAATAATTAAGAGAGTAAATTCACCATATTTGCAGAAAAATTGGAGCAATATATAGACTGGATGACTTTGCCTAAAGGTGACAAAAATGTAATAGGATGAATCAGTGGGTCACTGACTGCAAGAGAAACAGGGCATGCTGTATAAAATATGCCTACACATCCATAAACTACAAAAGATTCTTCATCCAATAAATTTGCTTTAAATAACCAAAGTCTCTCCTTAGCTCCAATAAGAGCAAGTGGTCTGTTTCTTTGGATCATCTATGGCATATACAAACAGAACTGGTGAATAATGAAAGTCCAACAAGGACACTTCAAGTAATCTACGTATACACATTTTGTCTTTTCTTCAATACTTACAACGGTGAATCAAGATGAAGCATGTCCTTAAATGAGGCTTTTTTCCTTTTCATATATGAACTTAAGATAAAGTGATTTCTTAGTAAACACTAAACAAATTCAACGTATGTGGAAAGAGGAAAAAATGTTTCAGTGATTCGCTTATTTGGAAAAGCGATAATGTTACTAGCCACTAATCAACCGTTGTTTTTTCACAATAAAATTATTTGGTGCTCTATGTATAATATTGAAAGCCTTTCTCATGCATTTGATATGTCATATGTGGAATATGCACTCTCAAAGTCCTAGAATCACATATATAACATTACGACCAATACATATGAGTGTGACCTCTACATTTCACAAATGGAAAGCTATAATGACAACAAGAAAAAGTTATTGTCTCGCCTGTTATCTTCAGCCCATTCTAATCAATGTAATGACAAGTTTGTAGAAACTAAAGAACTGATAAATAAAATACCTAAGTGTTGCAAGGTCTAAAGCCATTTCAAGAGATCTACTAGTGTCACTTGGCCATCCAAAATTGAGGCCTTTTTATTAGAGAAACCAGTAAACCACAGCCAAAAGAAGAGTATCACAGTTGATGGAATCAAGCCTTCAATCCACAAGCAATGTACATGAAATTGAACCTGAATTGCAACCTCATATGGATATAAATTCTGATGCCCAATATGGGCTGACTTTGGTTTAGGAAACCACTAAAAAAAGGCATCTGAATTCTGAAGGTTTTTTATTTTTTTATTTTTTATTTTTTTACATTTTTAATTTTTCAGAAATGTACATCTCACAGATAGAACAGAATAGGTAATTCTGCCTGTGGAGCATGAATTATTGCCTTCTTGCTGTGTATTACACATCAATTAAAGCAAAATACTCCAAAAGTCAGCTCCTATGCTTAGGCATTTTGCCATTTTCAATACCATTGAACGAAGTTTGCATTGCTTTCAAATAAATCATTCTAACCAACGTGGGCGATCAATTATCAGCAAGGTCTCTAATTGATATAAAGAAAAAAAAAAACATAGATTATGAATTAGGATTTCAATCAAAGAAAGGCAGCATCATGACAAATTACAAAAGAACGGACTAAGGAGTAATGCTCTATATTTCAACAGACCAAAGTTAGGTTGACATGCTCCGTTTCATCTTATCAATGTAAAATTTATGGGCGGCATCATATCATGAAAACACATAAACTTCAATTATTCAATAGATGGATTAACAGAAACTAAGGCAGGTTTTTTTACTCACATTCACTAGGCTTTTTAATTTAAACAAACATATGCATTGCGTAGATGTAAATTAACAGTACCAGTGTGGGATAGAAAAGTAAGAAAGGGCTTGGACAATGGTGCTTAACTGTCCCATCGTCCATGCTAAATACAACCATGTTGTACCCTCCACCATTTAAGGAAGCTTAATTAAATTTGAATTACTCCTCTGTAAAATTGATACAGTTAGCTTTGCATCCATTGAAGCTTTACAAAGACAAAAAAACTAATGAATTGTCACCTACAAACAATGCTTGATCACTCAAGCTGTCAACCTTCACCCACTTGTATTTAAATTTTCTTCCCTCTGGAGTACACCGTTCTAATTTTAGAACTGTGAACCTAAATGTCACATAGGAGTTATCCTTGATGCCTTCTTTATCAAATTCATCTTTAGTTTCCTCATCCTCAAAATCATCTTCAATGTCTTCATCATTGGATTCATTTTCTTCATGGTCAGAGTCCTTTACAAAGCTATCTCTTACTGAATAACAATGACCTCCTTGTATTTGAGAAAAAAAAACAAAAAAATCTCCTGGTCTACAGCATTAAATTTTCCCATATAGAACAAAATGTCATCATTACATTGAGGACAAATTTTAATATCAATTCAACTTTATATCTTGTCCTGGTCTAGTGAAGGACAATATTCTAAAAATCACCACGGATTGCAAAGATTACACAATCATGGTCATATTCATGAGTAATCATATTGCCAGCAAAAGTTATGTTTAGGTGGAAGGCTGTCATCAACTCCTTGACAGAACAACCATCCGAACGAAGATATCACAGACAACTTCAAGCTCAAGTTTGTAATTGTATTGATGACAAAAGGTAGGTTGAGGTGAAAGACTTCTTAGGTGTTTAGATAACCGACGGAGGAGATTAATCTGTAATCAATTTGTATACTGATCAACCGTCTAAAAGATGTTCCAAAGCATTTACTTCCAACAACCTAAGGAAAGTTGAAGACATAAAATTTAGTATCTAATAAGTTGCAAAGGCAACATGTCTGACTTTCTCTATTATTGGCTCTATTGCTTTGTTCATTTTCTTCTCCAAGCATAAGCCAAGGACAGCTATGAGGTAATGAAGGTTCTCCAATGAATAAATACTTGATACTCATGACTTACAGACAGCTCCAACAATGACTATCTTTTTTTGATGATGATATATCATCAAGGAAAGATTTTCGACACATTATTTTAGAGGGGACATCATGCGGAAGATCAGCCCACTTAGACATCTTAATAAGTTTTTTATGCTGTACAAGGCTGAAAAATAATTATATAGAAACAAAATTTTGGATTCAATAAAAGTGTAAAATGATAGATTTAGAAATTGAGGCAGGTCCTTAACTAAATCATAACTTCTTAGCTCCACAACTACATAAGCACATCCTAAGAAAAACAATTTTGCACACATTCACTAGCTTATTTGATAGAGTCAATTATATGCACTGCCCATGTAACCCTCCAATCAAAAAGGTATAAAATGCCTTATGTAAAATAGATACAACTAGATATATTCCAATTTATGTTCTATGCAGTCAATGAAAATGATGAACTGTCACCCACAAACAATGCTCAATCACCCAAACTATCAACCTTCGACCATTTGTATTTAAATTCACTTCCCTCTTGAGTACATCATTCTAATTTTAGAACTGTGAACCTAAATGTCACATAGGGTTATCATTATCATTGACTCCTTTTTTATCATATTGATCTTTAGTCTCCTCACCCTCAACATCATCTTCAGAGTCCTCATCCTCAAAATTATCTTTAGAGACTTCATCCTCAAAATCAACTTCATAGTCTCCATCATTGGATTCATTTTCCTTGCGGTTGGAGTACTCTACATAGTACTTAGTTATTTATCCTAGAATAAAAATGACCTCCCCTTCTCCTCTTCTTGTGGCTAAAATTGACTATTTATATATATATATATATATATATTACAATATCACACTATATAGTAAACTAAAAAGAATACTATTCATATATGCTTTTCACAAAAAGGAATATATGTTTTCGATAAATTAAAATAAATAACAACAGGAGTATAGTAACGTTCAAAGTATAGATGAAAACAATAAAAAGATCAATAAAGTTTGCATAGAAGCTAATATTGTTCTAGAGACACAAAATATCAGAGCAATTTTTTGTGTATGTATGTATCCACTAACCAGAACCACCATGGTTGGTTAATTTATAAGAAATTAATTAAGCTAAGGGAAAAAAATAGAATTTTGCTCGTGACAGAAACTTAACAACATATAAGAGGACTTTGTTGAAGGCTGAACTCAGGTTGTTGAAGAGGAAGAGAGGGGCTGCATTTCTTATGTTCTCAATTTGGGATGCTCAAGGACTGTATCCATATATTGGCCCTGCAATATAGCATCCAGTTGTCTTGCATATCCGTATTCTGGCACTGCAATATACCATCTAGTTGTAAGGAATCATAATTTTGTTAAGATTTATACTAAGCCCAGCAGAAGTTATCCCAATAAAAACAATTTTGTACTTAAATAATTAGAATGATAATTAATGCCTTTTGCACCAATAGGCAAAATTCAAATTGACTTGCCCTATCATCCTTCATTTCATTGCAATGAAAATAATTCACTAAAAACATAAAAATGAAGAGAACCTATAGATTGTAGCAATTAACATGTAGAGTGCATTTTATTGAATAGATATAATAAAATATTGAGAAACTAAGGTGGGTCCTTTATTGTAGCATAACTTCAAAGCTTCAAACTACATACACACATCTTAAAACAAACAATTTTACACACACTCACTAACTTATTTGATACACTTCACATGTACCAAAGTGGGGAACAAAAGAAGGAAAGGGATTGGCCTGAGTAATGTGGCATAATTTTGGCATCTTCCATTCTGTACACGCCCATGTCGAACCCTCCACCATTACGGGTACAATTAAAATGGGTTAAATCGTCATCAGTAAAATAGATACAATTAGGTTTGATTCCATTAAGGCTCGATGCAGTCAATGACAATGATGAACTGTTACCCACAAACAATGCTTGATCACCCAAGCTATCAACCTTCACCCATTTGTATTTAAATATACTTCCCTCTTGAGTACATCTTTTTAATTTTTGAACTGTGAACCCAATTGTCACATAAGGGTTATCATTTTTATCAAATCCTTCTTCATCAGATTCATCTTTAGAGTCCTCATCCTCAACAGCATTCTCAGAGTCCTCATCCTCAACAACATTCTCAGAGTCCTCATTCTCAAAATCATCTTCAGAGTCTTCATCACTGGATTCACTTTCACTGTAATCAGAGTCTGAGTCAGAGTCCTCTTCATAAGAAAAGTCATTTAACAAATTGACCTCCCCGAAAGCGTGTAACAAACAAAAGGTCTCCTGATGATTCAACAATATACTTTTGGATATGAATTTGGATTTTCAAATTGATTCCTTCTGGAGGAGGCGCAACAGCTTTAGCCTTGAGCTTTTTGTTATCATCAATGCGACAAACAACAAGTGTACCATCAAAATGTACAGCATAAAACTTACCCTTGTAGAATGCAATGTCAGCATAGTGTTTTCGAGTATTTGTTATATCCACCCAAGCTTTATATCCTGGTCTAGTGAAGGCCAATTGCTGATATTCACCATAGATTACCATGACTACGCAATCACAATCGCATTCACGAGTTGCTGGGTTCCAAGGACTCCTTGACAAAACAACCTTTTTAAGAAACATTCTACGAAGACCTTCAGGCGTGACCTTGAATTCATACTGACAGCGAAAGGTAGCTATGGGTGGAAGACATAATAGGTATTTAGAGAACGGATGCAACAAGTTGATCTGTAAATCGGTTCCTACAGTGAGCAACCATCCAAAAGATGCTCCAAAGCATCGTCTTCCAGCAACCTCAGGCAGCTTGAAATGGTGAACTTTAGCATTTCGTAAGTTGAAGAAGCCACGCGTCCTACTTTCTTCGTCATTGATTTTATCACTTTGTTCGCTTTCCTCTGCAAGCATAAGCCAAGGACAACTAGGAGGTAATGGGAGTTTCTCCACTGATTTAACGAGAGAGTGCCATGACTTGCATACAGCACTAGAGATGATGGTATCATCAGAACATAGTCGACACATTATTTGGAAGAAGACGTCACATGGAAGATCAGCCCACTTTGACATCTTGCTAATCTGGAATACAGAAAAACAATAATGAAAAGTTAAGGATGTCTACAACTGAAAAAAGAAATACAGTAACATTCAAAGTAAAGATGAAAAATATTTTAAAAGATCAATAGAGTTTGCCTTGCATAGAAGGCTGATAATAATATTGTTCCAAAAACACCAAATAATAGAGCTTCATTATCATTAATATTTTGTTTGTGCGTGTATGTATGTACAAACTAACCAAAATCAACCATATTTTGTTTCTATTTTGCTTATGACAGAAACGCCTGTGTGTAAGAAAAGGCTAAACTTGGGTTGTAACTTTGGAAGCAAAGCCAGGCTCTTAATTTTGTTTTTCATATAATTCTTATTTTCTCTCTTTTTCTATCTATGCCAAAGATTACTTTGGATGCAATCATATTACTAATAGCATATACTTCACAGATGATTACTTGAATCCTACAATTATTTTCCTATGACCATGTTAAATCCACCTTCTGAGGCATAAAGACTTTATTTTTGCATAGCACGATTTTCCTTTTTTTTTTTTTTTTTTTTTTTTCAGAGAGAGAGATTGAAATTAAGCTAACATAAGAAAACTGAAAAAAATACTGTAGCAAAATAATTTTTAAATATGTGAATAGTATCGTAGAACCCATTTTTAATAAAAAAATTGCTGAAAAGTGAGTTTTGTGAGTCTCGTAAACAGTACACGGGACCCACTGAGCTGAAAATGGTTTGACAAGTCAAATATTGCAGCTACGTTCATAAACAGTAGCTGCAACAGTAAAATTTGTCCCTAAAATGCGGGAAAAAAAAACGCCAGACGCAGACGCTTTCAGCCGAATCCAAACGTACACTTATACTGAGGAAAAACTGAAAAAGAAAAGAAATTTAGACATACCCACTTCTGAATTTTTGTTTCGTTGAAGAGAGAGGAGTTTGACTGCAACAGTATTTGTATTTATAGGGCGTGTTCAGTTCACAGTTCTGGTCGAACTAGGATATTAGGATTCCTAATTTGGGTCGGATTATTCAACAAGGTCTGGGCCTATATATTTATAACATGAACTCTCAAAAAGCCCAGTAGGTTTGGTCTCAAGTCTGGTAGATTGTACAGCGGCTAGTAAAAAAATAATAAAAAACTAAATAACAAAATACATAGTGCTAATGTAAATTTATACGGTCACTATAGCAACTATGTATTTTTACCATGGTTTTAAAAACCAATCTGTACCGATTAGTCCGATCGGTTGAACCAAAAACCTGCCACTAATCTGGTCTGGAAAAAACTCCAAGACCGATCAAGAACCAAGTTGAACCAAGAATCGGAGGCAAAAACAATTTTGCCCTGGTCTGATTTTTAAAACCATAATTTTTACATATATGGGTGAATTTTGAGCTTAGTTAACAAAGTGTAGTCATTTTTCTATTATACACGTATTAATTTAAGTGCTCTAATAAAGATAGTGGTTGATACAGCCCAGTGATATTCAAAGAGGTTCTCTCTATGGGGCTGCCCAACTTTTTGGATTTGAGAAAGCATTTTAAAGCAGATCTAATCAAGTTGGACTTGTGCAACTTTGGGCCTAATACAGTTGCACCTAGAGGACTGGCCCAGACCTCATGTAAGAAAATTATGATCTGATCACATATTATCCCTATTTGTTGGTCAAGCTTAATTAGATAGACTAATTTC